>APFE031633285.1:105922-124848 GCA_000404065.3 Pinus taeda
TTAATTTAATTTATTGGGATTAATTAATTTAATTTAAATTCATGATTTTTAAACTCAATAAACTAAATTAAATTAACTAAATTACTACCTAACTAAATTAAACTAACTAGACTAACTAAATTACTAAGTTACTTATCTCTGCAGGCTTGCTCCTCGCTCCTCGACACTTGCTCCTTGCTCCTCAGCACTTGCTCCTTGCTCCTTGCTCCTTTGCTCTTGCTCTTTGCTCTTGCTCTTGGTCAATGAAGTGATAATGAAAATTTTTAGGCCCATTGGGCTTTTAAAACATTTTTTTTTTTAATTTAATTTTTTTTCAAGTCCGCAGATTTCTTTTCCACCGAATCGCTCCCGGTGCCGCGCGAAACGCTCCCGGAGTGATTTTTTAATGCCCGGGAGTGATTGGGAGCGATCGGGAGCGAGCTTAAAAAATCGCTCCGGGAGCGACGAAGCAACCGCTCCCCGCAGCGCTCCCGAAAATGGCAGGGAGCGCAAATTTTTTTAAGGGAGCGCGCTCCCGAAAATCGCGAGTGCGCTCCCGAGCCGCTCCCGACCGGAGCGCAATTCGGGAGCGGGTTCGGGGGGGGGGGGGGGCACTCCCCCACAACTATCGTCCTTTGGCCCTAGTTTCCTCATCCTAATCTTTATATAAAATATGCCACCTTTAAAGAGGTTTTTTCTTATTGACCCCATAAGCCCTAGTTGGATAAGGCATTTTCCCTCTCCCATCAACCATCAAAAAGTACAAAATACTAAAATCCTTTTTCTTTTTGTTCATAAAGAAATCAAGGAAAATATTGAAAGTCTTAAATCAGATATCTTTCCTAGTCTAGCATCAAGTTAATTGCTTATTTTATTTTTCTAGACTAGCTTGAGTTACGGTTTGATCTTAATTTTTCTATCTGTAAACCCTAAGAGGTAAATTGGCCCCAAGACTATGCATCTAAAGTCCATTTGCCTTTCTTTGAGATGATTTAATTTTTATATAGATTTGTAAATTGCATTAAAAGATAAAAACACAAAATTCCATAAACCCTAGGTTTAATGCATCTAAAGAACATTTAGCACTAGACTTGGAACTAATTTAACATACAAGAATGTTTTTGTTAAGATTTATCGTATTTTCTAGTTGTGGAATCATCTTTGAGTTGGTATTACTTGCATATTTCACTTTTAAAAGTATTTTTAGTAAATTCTAAGCTATTATTGATAAACCCTAAGGCAAATTTACCTTGTGATTCAAGTTCTTCTTATTTTACATTGGTTTACTTATTGTGGAATTGATTCGAAGCAATTTGGGTTGTTATTTTGTTGGATATCATAAAACCCTAGCTCATAATCCAATATGTCTTGCTTTAACGTTGATAATCTATCTCTTGGGTTGATATTTATCTAAATCTCAAATATGGAATTCTGTATAGAATTTTCAATCACTCATAAAACAGATTTGGATATTAAAGACAATCCAAGTTTCACTTTCGACTCGCCCTCAACTAAGCACATAGTTGGTTTTCTCTTAAAATCACATCATATATAAGGTCAATTTGTGTTGAACAATTATATCTCTTGTGGTTTCATCTAGATTAGAGTTGTTTGTTTTACTAGTTTACTTCTTGTAAGTAATTATTACCTTGAGATGGTAATCAAACCATCCAAAATCTGAATTCTCTTTCTTGCAAACTTTATAAATTAGAGTTGATACAAATCCATTAATTTTTAACACATAAAATATCTAAGTGGATCAATGTGATTTATGCTTTTTATCTTTAAGTCTTGTCTTAAAGCATTGAATCACTTATTTCTTGAAATCCTCATCTTTGCTATATATTTTGTGGGATTCATAAAATGAAGTAAATATTTGCTTTCACTGATTAAATCACTAATTAAAGATTTACTTAATCTCTATTATAAATAGACTAAGGATACCCCTTGGCCTTTGAGACCCAACTAAAAGTGAAAGGTAAATTGCGTTGAAGTGACAGTGACACAATTCCCATCTAATTAGCCCAAGGTGGCATCCGTGGTTAGGCTTTCCATTTGGATACCAATTTAGACATTAACCAGACCATTACACTTGTCATTATCAACATTACTTGGTGCAATGATTAATAAGTTCTCCTAACTTCAAATATTGGCATGGTCATCATCTTTGTCCTTATTGAGTTGAAGGCTACTCTGTAGAACTATCTTATAAATTTTGTGTAGGGATGTCTTGTTACCATAGATCAGCTATATTCATGCTTGACTATTTCTTTATAGTGTATGTTGTCCTTTCCCTCGTTTGATGTTTTGGTGTGCACTAACATTTACATATAGAAAGATTGGAGTTTATTTCCCTTTAGATCCTCTAGCATGTTTATGTCTTAAAAGCTCACTTCCTTGTGGAAGATGCATGCTTCTTCAATGGAATCTATCGGTGCCTCGCTAAAGACCTTGGTTCACATTTTTCTGTGGCCTTAATTTTTGTAAGTAATTAAAGGACAATTCATGATAACATCTGCGGTGTTCATAAAGTGTATATTCAATGGACTTGCATTGACAAGTACAAAGATTAAGGTTCTTTGTTGGTAGTTAATGGGTAACTCATGAAAATGTCCACTGTGTTCATAATAATGCAAGTAGGCATTCAAAAATCCAGTCAATAGACCTAGTCCTGAAGCACGAAAATGCAAAAAGACAAGTTAATGGACATACTCCTGAAGTACAAATTCCCCCTACTCAATTAGAACATAGTCTTTCATATTTGTAAAATGAACAATCGTGAATCATGAGATAGACCTAGACACTGATTGATATGTAGAGAATTCCATACACACATACACATAAGCAACTGAGGCACAAAATTGCAAAGTTTTAGGTGTAAAGTTATTTCCCTACTTTTTCAAGTCAACACCCTCTTTTTAGATGGAAGGAATATGAAATTTTGTTTCATGTCAACGTCCACGAATCAATTAAAACGACAGCATAAGCCTGGTTCTTTTTGGTTGCTATAACCCAGCCCATTATTGGGAAGTGCATGCCAATTGGGATTTAAACTTGTGTAATGGCCATGGTAAGTTCCCCCACATACAACTGACAACAGCCTAATGAATAAAGTATCTGTGTAAGTTTTTGAAGCTTCACATCATTCAAACTTTTCCATGAGGACATTTTGGTGCCACTTAGCAGATAGCACAGCAATGCCTAATCAAATCTCAACATTGAAGATATAAATTAAGAAAATCAAACCTGATTAAGTAGGTATGTTGTTAATTGGAAACATTCATATCACTTGAGTATAGAGCATAAGTAGAGCTCCTAAAACAAATGAATGAATGAATCGAGGGAGGGATTATAATGATGTCCACGAGACCAAGCGGTCTAAAGCACCTAGGATTCCAACACATCACAACTTCAAACTTTTTTCTAAGTCTACTCTCTTGTCATGTATCTTGACCAAGAATTTTGCAGTTTTGATAAGTCTTGCTTCCTCAAACAGCTTGTTCAAACAATCCAACTTCAAAATGCTACTAAACTGATTACGAATATCTTCATGATGCGGATAATCCATGATGTAGTATCATTCTGTTTCAACCTCTCCTTTCCTACAAGAGATGCATATTCTTTCTTCCCACTCTTCTTTTCGAGTTATCCATCTACTTGTTTCACATCTGAGATGATGAGACCCGGTCCTCAAGTGTGTTATTAAAAATCTAGTCTTTCTTATGATTTTGACACCCAAATATATCTTCTCATCGTGAAACTGTGTCTGGTTGAAATCTTTGACATATAGACATTTTTTTCGATCAATGTGCTTTTCCCACATGGTAGTCCTGAATTTTTCAAGCACCCATTTTTGTCTCCTCTTTAGAGTTAGGACACCCTACCACTTAATGCCCCGATTACCCAATCACTTTTCATTTTGTTTCCTCCAAGTTTTCTTCCTCCTTTTTAACTCCTCTGCAACAACTATTTTAGGCCAACGATGCCCTTCCATGCCTTCAACCTTTTTGAAGTAACTTAACAAGCTAAAGACCACCTCAGCCTCCATCCGAAGAAACAAATTAGCCTCAGCTAGCAAGATCTCATAAGGGACCATTGATTTGACTTTGAAATTATTAGTGATTAAGTACTTTTGAATTCTTTCTAATTGTCTCTACTTGTAGTTTGACATACTGCTCCTCAAATTTCACATCCATAGAATACAACTAGTATAACCAATAACCCAAAAAAAATTCCTGGATCTTCCAATCCTATAATTTTGCTTTTCTGCATCTGTTCTGTTGAACATAGCACTCTCTCTTTATAAACAACATCATATGATTGCATTCCCTCACCGTAAATGCTGTAGACCCGCTACCTGACTTGCCTGAGTACCGCCCTCAATTCCATGAAGTTTTACACGTGAATTATCTAATAGGGATGTCCGAAGATAGGGCATGTGGGTATCGACAAAGCTCTTGCATGACTTGGATAGATTTTCGGAATATTGATTGAATTTCGAAGACTTATTAGAAATCAATATTTTTTTATTCATCTCCCAAAGGTTATAATAAATATTTTCATCAATTATATTCAAAATTAGTATTATTTTGTTAATTTTGTTGAGATTTTTTAGAATAATAAATTTGAATTTATACCTTTTAAATATTTTGTATTTTTTTTTTAATTTAAATTTATTTAATAAATTTAAAAAATATATTTAAATAACAAAAATTATCATATTCAAAAAAATTATCACTAAATTAGGGCAAAAATTATTTTCTGCTAAACCAATGCATTGGCTTCATGTTCTCAAAAATACAAAAATTTCGTTTGGATTCCTTTTAAAAGATTAGGAAAATAAATCTCAGTATTATGATTATAAACTAAATTTTTATATGGAAATTCTCATTTCGTGTGGATTCATTTAAAAAGGTTAGGAAAATAAATCTCAGTATTAGGATTATAAACTAAATTTTTATATGGAAAAAAAGAAAGGTTATTTGCGATTCAATATGGAGTAATAGAATATAGAAATTATTTAACATAATATTATATTAAAATAAATAAAAAATCAATTATTATATATGTAAAATAAATAGAAACTTATCATAATCAGTTATAATTATATTAATAAAGATAATCATTAATCAATTTTATCTACAAATAATTTATTATTGTTACCGTAAACAAAATCACATCATTTAAAATAATCTAAATTATTTTAATTTGACAAAAACATTTTTAAATCATATTTTATAACCAATATATATAATATGTAACTATATTCACCTAATATCCCCGCACATATATATAGGTGCAGTTTAATTTATAGACAAAAAAAATTTACTGGAATTTAGCCATACAATCTCAATCTCAAGTAAGATTGTGATTTTTTGTTATTTAAAATACATTTTTAAATGCATAAATAAAAATTTTAAATCTCTATCCTTTATTAAAAATAACCAAAAAATACTTTAAAAAAAAAATATTTAATCAATAAATTAAACTAAATAATTATTATATTATAAAAATTTAATTTTAAAATTGTAAATTTATAAAAGTAATCTTTCCTAACCATTATATTAATTATTTAAAATTATTATTATTATTTTAAAATTATATAATGTATATATTTAGATGTGTGGAAAGTCCTTACTAAATTAATTTCTATATATTATATAAATTTTAAGAAAAAATTCACATAAATCTATACAATCCAAAATAATTTACTAGAAGTATTTTATTAATAAATATCAAATACCAAACCCAGCATGTTTGCAAAATACTCACTACTCATTAATTTATGATCATGTTTGCAAAATCCTTGCTATATTTTATTAATAAATATGAAATACCAAACCCAACTTGTTTGCAAGATACCCCTAGTAATTAACTTATGATCATGTTTGCAAAATACTTGCTATTATTTAATTTGTGATTATTTAGATATATTCTAAAATAATAATGACATAGTTAATTTGTAATAAAACCAAATTTGGTTTTTACAAGAATAAAAAAAACAATTTTATTTTGTTCAAAAATAATTTTAATAAAAACATTTTAAATCATCATTAAAAATAAAGATAAAAATATTATAATAAATATTTTTATATTTAATTATCATAATTTTTTATAAAAATTATAATAATATTTATATTAAAACAAAAATTGCCCTAAATTTTGGTGAAATAATACTATAAATTGAAAAACCTGATCTAAATTCATTTTTTATAATATACAAAAACATAATCTTCCAATCAAACATATAAAATGTTTTAAATATCAATAAATAAATAAATCACCGCTGGTTTAAATAAATAATAACGAATGCTTTGATTTTGCTGACATTTCCTTTCTTTAAGACTCTTACCTTGAAGGCTGGATGATACCATTCACATCTTTCAATATGCTGAACTCAGATTTTTTGGATGTAGAAATGTGCAGAGCCTCCAGGATACCCTGCAATTCAGAATTCAAACTCTAATTACCAATACACAGTAGCATGAGTAAGGAAATCAAAATCAATAGAAAAGCAAATTATTAAAATACTCTGTTTCACAAATACAGAGTTACTTAGAAACTTAACAGATCAGAAATATACATGAAATCTAGTTCAGTAAAATCCCCTGGAAAATATAGAAATCAGCCACCATACCTCGAAAATATTTCTTGAAACATTCCGAAGTGTTGGGAGAGCTCTGCCACCAATGTGGCACTGTGCATCCACATTCAAGTTTTGATATCTCACTTGCACAGTTGGCAATTCTATGCCCACCCTGTACATAATGCAGCAACACCCCCAAATTATGCAAAAAAAAAAAACCGGAATGAAGCATGAGATTTTGCATGTCTATTATCTTTATTTTCAAAATGGAATATTCAGTTTCCACAATCTGTGTTATAAACAAAATAAAATAGGATTCTAGGCAAGCAGATAGCTCATATCAACATTCTTCAATTCTCAGTTTTCTCAGTTTAAAGATCTGAAAATTGATGTTGCAGAATCAACATTCTTCAATTCTCAGTTTAAAGATCTGAAAATTGATGTTGCAGAATTGGAAGTTGATCCACAGTAGTCATTCTGTTGTCGAGGTTTCGAGTTTACATCAAGACCCATCATGCAGACTAAAGCCTGAAAATTTTCATTTCAATAAATAGCTTAGTTACCTGTCAATTCTATCCCTGAGCTGTCTAAGAAACTTTTGATTGTCCTGCTCTGAGTCTGAGATCAGCATATGCCTCTCCAGAGGCCTCTGGTGACATACATTCAGAACACTCCTGTTTATTACCTTGCCATCATCTTTATCATACTCATAATCCTTGAGTACTGAAGCTCTCATTTTCTTATAACTGGGAAATTTTTCTATGGCCAGTGCCTCTTCATCACCATCATTTGCATTCACGCCTTCTTCTTCTCCTCTAAACTGAGACGATGCAGGGCAAAAGATACCAGTGGTATCATTCCCCATGCTGCTTCTCAAGCCTGGGCTCATATTTCCCATGCTGCTCCCCACTTCAGCTATTTCTTCTCTGAATAACTCAGTACCTTCTGTAGCTACCCCCTGAGCCATTTTGATCTGTGTGGATGTGTATCACACTGTTTATACTTTGTGCAAACAGAAAATTTGTGCCTCCCGTAGAAACTGTAATTGCATTAATGGTGTTGGGACTCCATATTTATAGAATAACAGGATGAGGTTGTGAGTGGGATCCTTTTGATTTTCTTAAGAAAATCTGTGTGGTTGTTGGGATGTATTATTAAAAAGAAAAATACTTTTTATTGATTTTGATCAATGTTTTTTTATAAAATAAAGTCGACTTAGAATTAGGTAAAACTTTACCCATCATCATTCTAAAATTTTAACCAATAAATTCCTTCCACAACTCCATTAGCAGACTCGAATCAAAAAACTTTAGTATGCGATTTTGGCGTGATCTCGTGAAACGGAATTCAAAATACAGAGAGCGTGGATCTCGGGAAACAAAATTCAAACCACAGACGGCGTGCGTCAAAAGGAGACACCAATAATTCTGTGACTCTTTGGACTGTTGCGAAGTTTTTAGGTTTCACACCAATTTCACGGAAAATTCGGTTACAGTAATAATAGCTTTCTTCGTAGCAAGGATCGAACCTTCCACGTGTGTGGTTACTTCATATTGATATCGTCATCCTGGTTTCGTCACCAACGATGAAAGCAGCTAAGCACGGTACAGCAACATTGGAAGCGCAGGAAAGCAGGGAGAATGGGAGGAACGCTGAAAACGTAGGCATCTAATAGCTTTCTTCGTAGCAAGGATCGAACCTTCCACGTGTGTGGTTACTTCATATTGATATCGTCATCCTGGTTTCGTCACCAACATTGAAAGCAGCTAAGCACGTTACAGCAACATTGAAAGCGCGGGAAAGCAGGGAGAATGGGAGGAACGCTGAAAACGCGCTGGGCTGTATATGTTTATAGTTGGATGGGCGGTTCTTATTTCAGAGACTATTGCATATTAAATGCCCCTGACATGGGGTTTTATAATTCCATATAACAAGCTGCGCGTGATTGTGCTTTTTCTCTCTCATCACTGCCCGGCGTGTTATGTGGGGTTATAAAGTCCCATGTCAGGGGCATTTAATATGCAATAGTCGCAGATTTAGCAACTGCTTAGTTGGATAACTGATTTGCCAAAATGTAACATTAAGGTATTTAACGCTGGCTCATTTAATGTCTATGGGCAAAATATTTATTTTCGGCCTATATTTTGACAGGTTTTAATATATATAGAGTAAAACTAAGTATTTTGCCTAATTTGTTTTTCTATTTAAAGTGGATATGATCATGATTTGTTTTCCTAATTTAAATAAGACAAATTACTTTAATAAATGATCAATTTATTATAAATTAAAAATAAATACTTTTCACATCCACTTTTTTTTATAGGTGGAGAATCAACGGTGCTAATTTTTTTTCTATACTCATCATAGAATTTGTGGAATGTGAATGCAATTTGTGGAATGTCAATTTTATTAGTGTTTTTCTCTATGAATATTACAATTTGTGGAATGTGAAAGCACTGTGTGGATTGCCACATTATTAGTGTGATTGATGTGGTCTAAGTAAAAAAGGAATGCATAGTACAATTTGTGGAATATGAATGCAATATGTGGATTGTCAATTTTATTAGTGTTTTTCTATCTGTGGAATGTGAAAGTAGCATGTGGATTATCAAATTTATTAGTGTTAGTCAATATGGTCCATGTTATTAGTGTTGGTGAATGTGGTCCATATTTTTTACAAGAATTAGTGTAATGTTATTAGTGTTTGTTAATGTGGTCCATATTTTTTTAATATAAGAAGTAGTTTAATTTTTTATTTTTTTCATAAGAATCTGAAAAAATTATAAATTTTCATTTATTTAATTTGCATTTTTTAATATATAAATGGATTCAAAGTCTTTAAATTTTTTTAAAGATATTTAGAGGCAAAAAATATAAATCAAATCTATAATTCTTACAAGTGTCAAATATGGACAAATTTATCAAATATAAGTGGATGTATTTAAATATTTTGAAAAGGTCATTCAGAAAATTTTATATATCCATTTTTTTAGATTTGATTGTAATTAATATTTAAAATTGAAAAAAATAAATATTTTTATTTTATTGTAATGATATTTGAAATTTAATTAACCATTATTTAAAAATTGAAAATTTTAAACGCAAAATCAAATCATTATGGTTTATGATAACTCTTGTGTTTGTTATTTATTATAACGCACTCTTCTCGCATTTATCAAAGTATCCGACCAACCGCGTAAACATGCGGCGAGAAATTACTATGATATGATTCGACCTCCTAAGTCACGTTAAGGAAGTGGAACCGACAGAAACACACCATACAAACCTTCATCATCAACAATAGGAATCCTAGGAACCATCCCAACCTTTATGTTAACCAACCCCTAAGTCTCACTGAGAGTTTAAGCTATTAAACCTCTGGATGCTCCCATGCTATGGGCATGCTAGCGTCTAGAGAGCTCTGAATGCTCCCACAAGCTTGCATGCCTGCTTCTAGGGACTATTTCCAACAGACCTGTGCCAAAGTTCAGGGAATTTAAGACACTTTTCAAGCCTAAAATTCTGGCCACTACCTAGAACTTGTTGTAACTTCCAGAATCCATTAAACACATGATGACAAGACTAATAAACCAAAAACTAACTCCAATACTAAGCTTGATCATCCCCAACATGGACAGACATTATGTCAAACACTTGGCATCAATTCAATCTACAGGTTTAAATGACAGATCTAAGCATAACGGTCTCATACTTATCTGAGATTCACTATGAGAGATTGTTTCCTTATCAATTTAGCTGCAGTTTCATCCATCATACCATAGATACATTATTCATTCATTTACAAGTGAAAACATGATAAGATCCACACATAACAACTATCATAATACATATTCATAACCAACATAATAACAACAAAAATACCAAGGCAATAACAACCATATAATCCACATATAAACTAGTACAATACTCACAAATTAAAAAGGAGAAATATACCTTATATTAATGATGCAAAATCCAACCTGATATGGGACTACCACATTCCACCCAACCGTAGAATGGTTAAGCCAAATCTCTCTTCAGTCATTAACCCTCGTCCCATATTCCAAGCATGAATATGGGATCTCATAAAACACATCAATCAAAAACCATCCAAAGCTTCCAGAGGCCATCCACCTCAACCCATCAAACAGTGATTCCACCTCACAGTTAGGCATCACAAAACCGTTACCAGATTGGTCTCTACCCAAGCCTTCCAGGGATCTAGAGCGTTTGCTCCAACCCGACTTCCAAGACTAGTAACTTAACTCACAGTTGTCGCTAGGCTTCCAGAGTGTTTGTCCAACCAAGGCTTCCAAGACTAGTAACTCAACCCACAGCTGTCGTCAGGCTTTTAGAGCATTTGTCCAACCAAGGCTTCTAGGACTATTAAATCAACCCACAAAGGGCTTCCAAAGCATTTTTCCAACCAAGGCTTCCAGGACTAGTAACTCAACCCACCAAGGATTTCCATAGCGTTTGTTCAACCAAGGCTTACAGGACTAGTAACTCAACCAAGTTGGTATAGGGCTTCTAGAGCGTGCGTCCAACCAAGGCCTCCAAGAATAGTAACTCAACCCAAGCAATTACAGGGCTTCCAAAGCTTTTGTCAAACCAAGGCTCTATGAACTAATAACTCAACCCAAGCTAAAGGAAACCTGAGAACCAACCAAAAAAAAAAAAAAAAACCCACAACACCATGGCTATCTAAGAAATGGCAAGGCTAGGAAAATACATTGTCAATCCATGCAATCCTTCACGCTAATGACAAATCATAACCAAGAAACCACATGCATGTGGCACACATGCCAAAACTAGTAAGGAAAACATACATGCAACTCGGTACCTGCACTTTCCTTCTCTTCCTTTTCCTTCTTGCTCCAAAACTCCAAGTATGCCACACTCTTGAAGAGTGCTCCAAGAAAAATCTAAGTATCTAAGAGTATGAGAGAGAGAGAAATAGAGAGAGAGCTCCAAAATTGAATTGACCAAGCTTACATTGACTAAGTTTTCCCACTGATCCTCATAAGCCTTTTATTAACGAGGCCTCTATTTTCTTCATTTTCCATTATTTTCCTTCCATTTCCTCCTCACATGCAACCTGTGACCTTTCACCTCCCTTTTCTCCTAATTTCCTTTATTTTCATAAATAAAATGTCAATTAATGACTCATGTCTTTCCAAAGCCTTTGCCAACTTCCTTAGCCATAATAATTGAGTGAACACCCACTAGGATGTTTTGCCCACCATTCAACTTAAAATACGCGTCTCATGACAGTGGTCTTATATATTTTTACATGAATTTTTAACGAAGGTTGTTACATTTATTTTTGTTAAAATTTATATTTAATAATGTATAGATTTTTTTAAAATAAATTATATATGATATAAACTTTTTATAAATAAATTATGTGTGATATATTGAATGATAAAAAGGATGAATAAAGTTGAATAATAAATTAAAAAAAAAAATGATGGAATCAAATTTAATCAGTAAGAGGCATTCTTATTTGCAATATGGATCACAAAAGTCTAAAATCTATGAAATTATGTCATTAAAAAATAAAGGAATTGTGAATTATAATTCAAATTCAAAAAGTTTTTTTAAAAATGATAAATAAATTATTTAAAAATAATAAATTTACTAATTTAAAAATCAAAAACATAAAGGAAGAAATAACAAGTAAAATTGATATATTAAAAAAAAACTCATTTTAGAAGAAAGGAAAAATCTAAATAGGGGAAATAATGTGTAATGTTAAAAATGGATTAAATGGGATGAGAAGCATCAATGATAGATGGAAAATAAAAATAATGAATAATAAATAAATAAATAAGGTTAATGACCAAGAAGATGAGTAGATGAATAGTAGACTTCCAAGCTTAGCTAAGTTTGTAGTTATATTCCAAATATAGGAACTTTCACCCATTGACCATTATCCTATCACTTGTTGTCCATTATCTTATCATCTTCATTTATAAAGTTGGTTTTAAAATTGTGAAAATTCAAGTTATTGTTTCATAGTAAGGTGGGGAGAGGTATTTTTTAATTGAAAAGGAAGAGAAGGGGTGTGCACAAGGTGGGTAAAGTTAATGGGTATAATCAAGTTGCTATAGTTATTAGGTGATTACTTGTTGGGAAATAAATCAATGCACAATCAATGATGGTGAAACTCTTAGGAAAGTAGAAATTGATAGTGACGTTATACCTTCACCCCTTATTGAGATTATCCAAATCCTTCATATGGAAAAGAAGATTGAGAATTGCATCACATGTGTTGCATATCTTTGTATGTGATTGAGAGTCACAACCCCTTTGTTGCATATATTTGTACGTGGTTGAGAGTCGCAGCCCTTGTGTTGCATCAATGGTTCTTAGCTCGAGTGGTTAAGATGGTGGTTTGTCATCCCATCCACTTGGCAGCGACATGGCCCTTCATAATAAGGTTGAAAGGACAGGCGTCCGGTTGGAGTCTTGGATCCCAACTCTAGTTTTCGGTGATTTCCAGACATCCCAATCTTAGGCTAAACTATGAGTTTATGATATATGTGGCTTGTGGGTTGTTGCATATATTTTGGAAGATTTTTATCCCCCCCGCAAAGCAAAAAAAAACAAAAACGATATCCAACCCCCCTTTTATCTATATTTATGCATGTAAGGCTCTATCCTTTTTCTTGTATGGTTTAATTTGTTTTAGGTTAGTTCTATGCATTCATTAATTCTCATATTTAAGGACAATATTGTTTGCTAGTTCAAGGGGCTCTCTTTCAAACACTGGCTTTTCATTATCTGTAACTCTCTTTGAGTGTGTGATTTCAATTAGGAGAAGAGGGTTTTTAGATTTTTATAACAATGGGGAACTCAATATCACCACACAACAAACATGATCCCTCCATACAGTGTTATGGGGATGTGTATATTTCCTTTTTCATTACATGTCAATGTTATTGAGTTCTGCCAACCAATTAGGTCCCATATTTGGAAGATCGGGCCCAAGCCCTCAGATGCAAATATTATTTTCATGTTAAGTTTGACCTTAATCATAATATATGAAAAGTTGAGTACAAGTAAGAAATGATTTATTTATACCAAAAGGACAATGAGAATTACCCTACGATAGATTAAGCCTAAGGATCACAATCTCTTACATCTCACTTAATGAGAGTGCCTTTCAATCTAAATGGTAAGAAAATATGAATCAATTATGGGATAAGATGACTTGTATAAAATATAATGCAAAAGCAAGCTTGATAGATAGATATCTATTTTTTTTAAATGTCCACGAGATAAGAAATATAAAGCAGTTACAACTTGAGGCAACTCATATTTTTCATTCTACAAATAGCTATCCAAATACATAAACCCCTTCCTCGATGAATGCATGACCATGTATTTGTTAGGATATTCCGACACATAGGAAATAGTTAAGTTCAACTTGGTCTAGTATAGAGTTAGGTATAGAGTTAGGTAAAGTGTGATTCTTTACCGTTGTACATTTTGTAACTTACAATCCGACGGTCACGATATGTAGTGATCCGACGGTTCATTCTCTCCTCGGTATTACCGACACTTGATCCGTGGCTTGACACCCGATTGGTCCATGAATTCTATTTAAAGCGCATGGAGGGTCATTTGTAGGTTAACCGTGCATGAGAGAAGCTTATGTAAATTTTCATTCTTTTATTAATAAATTGCCTGTAGTAGCCACGTTGGCGCAGGCCGTGGACTGTTTCCCTCTCTGAGGGTTTTAACCACGTCAAAATACTGGTGTATTGATCTGTGATCTGTTTGTGAGCGTTGTCCTTTTGGTGTTCTGTCTGAGGAACTTACCCTGTAAATTCCTAAATGGTATCAGAGCTATTTGAGGACCGCATCCATTTGTGATCCAAATCTGAAGCCGATAGAAGGCTGTCGTTTCCTAGATCTACTGTTTCTGACTGCTTTCGGGTCGAGAGGACTACTTTGTTGTGTTCGGAGTATCTGTTCCAGTGAGGAACCCCTTTCGTTTCACGCGAAAAGGTTTCCGGTAGCCCTATCTGCGTCATTTTTAAGATCTGGAGGTATACAGTCTTTATTTGCAGTTTACTGTTATTTTCTCTCTGCTTATTTCGGTTTCGGTTTATTTAGCTTTTTTTTAACCGAATCTATACCTTTCATTTCTGCGTATGCTCTTTGCCCTGCGACTCTGTGCAATCTGGGCAAAAAATCAGAAACAGAAAGGAAGGATTTTTTTCTCATGCGTATGCTCTTTTCCCTGCACCTTAGTGTGATCTCGGAAAATCAGAAACATTGAGCTAAAGCTAATTTTTTTTTAAATATTTAGTTTTTTGGGTAAAGCTAACTTCGAGCCATAAGGTTCGTTTTTCTTTGCATGTCCGTGTTGGGTTTTGTGTTTTGTGTTTTGTAGGGAAAAGAGGTTTCTCAAAGCAAGCACGCAACCCAAAGCCCCCCCTTCTCTCTCTCTCTCTCTCTTTCTCTCAAATTTTTTGTATAGATCAATTGGTTCAAAGCTATTTTAAGAGAGTAGAGGTCTTGGGTTCAAATCTCCATTTTGTGGGGGCGTTTTTTCATTCCCGCACATTCGCGCACTTTGCCGGCAACTTCAACAATTTTTTTCAAAAAGCCATAACTTCTTCATCCGGAAGCCTTTTTCAGAGCCGTTTTTTTTAAAACAGCCTAATTTTTCGAGATCTATCCATTGGAACACTTACTTTCAGCATCTTCAACTTCAGTTTTTTTTTAAAATGGAAAGTCCATGCCAAGTCATTCTTGACAGCACTAACTACTTCCAATGGGCATCCTACATGGAAGATTTACTTAGAAGTAAAGGTCTCTACAGAATAGCCACGGCCAAGAGAAGAAACCAAAAGATGAAGACAAGGTTCCAAAATGGGAAAATAGACAAGATCAAGCACGTGGTTTGATAGGGATGTCTATTTCTCCTGATCTTAGATTCCATATTGCAGAACTTGATACTCCTCATGAAGCATTGGAACAAATCACTAAAGTTTTTGGGATTAAAAATAAAATTAGAGCCCATCAACTTGAAAATGAGTTGCTTACATTGGATCCTAATAATTTTTCTTGCATTGAAGATTTCTTGTCCAAATTCAAGACCCTTAGATATCTCTTGGAAGGTGTTAAGGTTAAAAAAGAAGATAGTAACCTTATTTATTCCATCCTTACTAAGTTGGGACCAGCCTACTCTGTATTTGTTTCCACCTTCCATTCTACCAGGGAAGCTTTCATTTGTCAAGGAAAAGACTACAAGGCCCCTTCCTTTGACTCTTTTTGTGATTCTTTAATAAGAGAACAAGAAAAACTCTTACACCTTGGTCTTCTTAATCTTGGAAACTCTTCCAAGAAAGCGTTAGCCGCCCAGCAGCAACCAAATTTAAAGAATCCTAAGAAGTCATATCCTAAAAAGAATGGTCCTAAACCAAACAAGGGTCCTAAGCAAACTCAGTCTCAAAATGAAAGATCATTTCAGCAAAATGATAAGACCAATAAAAACAAATGGAAGAAGACTGATAGACATTGTAACTTTTGTAATCGAGATGGCCACTTAGAATCTAAATGCTTTAAGAAGATGGAAGCCTTGGAAGCCGCAATGAAGAAACATAACATCCATGTGGAGCATTCTTCTACTTCAACTTCAACTTCATCTTCAGGAATGGCACTTTCTGCATGTCGTTGTCAATCATCTCAGTCTGGTTATGCATTAAATGTATCTTCTTCTTCTCATTCTCATGAGTGGCTCATTGATTCTGGAGCCTCTTATCACATGGCCAAAAATAAAGCCATGTTTTCTTCTTTACATGATTGTAACACCAAAAATATATATGTTGGTGATGATAGATCTCTTAATGTTGTAGGGACTGGAACTGTTCATCTAGACAATGGTCAGTTTAATGATGTATTATGGGTTCCAACCTTATCCAGCAACCTTCTATCTGTATATCAGATAACTCATTCAGGTGAAGGTAAAATTGTTGAATTTTCACCTCATGATGTTGTAATCAAGGATCTAAGAGATCCTAAACAGATTCTAGCTACTGGTATTGCTGATGATTCCACAAGGTTGTATAAGTTTCACAACTTTGGGTCATCAAATCTTCCCTCAGTATTTGTTGCTCATAATGATGAAGTGAGCAAACTTTGGCATGAGCGATTTGGTCACTTAAACTATCGCTCCCTTCAGAATCTATGTAAAGAAAATATGGTGACAGGTCCTCCAATGGTATCTTGCAGAGATGGTGTATGTTCCGGATGTGTACTCGGAAAACATCATCGGGACAGTTTTGAAAAACGTGCCTCTTGGCATGCCTCGGCCCCTTTACAGCTTGTGCACAGTGATTTGTGTGGTCCTCTTCCTGTTGCTTCATTCTCTGGTTGCAAGTATTTCTTAACTTTCATTGATGATTTCTCCAGACGCACTTGGGTATACTTCTTAAAACTCAAGAGCGAAGTATTTAACACATTTTTGGCCTTCAAAGCCTTTGTTGAAAAACAATCTGGACATCAAATTCTTAAGCTAAGAACTGATAATGGTGGAGAATATGTAAAAAACACATTCATCAACTTTTGCACCGAAAATGGAATTCAAATGCAACATACTGTTCCATACACTCCACAACAAAATGGTGTAGCTGAAAGGAAAAATCGCACCTTAAAGGAAATGGCTAATTGTATGCTGCAATCTAAAGGACTAAGTCTTAGTTTTTGGGCCGAAGCAATTAATTGTGCAAATTATATAATAAATCGCACTCCTACTAAGGTTCTAAAGAATATCACTCCAGAAGAAGCTTGGAGTTCCATTAAACCAGATGTAAGTCACTTTCTTATTTTTGGAAGTGAAGCATGGGCCCATATTCCAGATGAAAAGCATAAAGCTTTAGAACCTAAGAGTGAGAAATGTACTTTTGTTGGATATTCTGAAGATGTAAAAGGTTATAGACTTATTCCATTTAAGTCCAAAAATGTTATCATTAGAAGAGATGTAAAATTTGATGAAAATAAATCGGCCCGCGAGCCTAGTTCGGCGGATGTGCCACCTCTTCCTATCTCTTCCACTTTTGAAAACATTTCTTCTTCAGATGATGAAAGTGAGGATGACAATCCTCCCCCACCTTCTCAGGATCCTCAACTTCCAAGATGGGTCCGTGCTACTCGGGATGCAGCATGTGATCTTGCCGTTGATCCTACAGATCAGCGCCGTACACGTTCTCAGTTTGAAAGAGCCTCTTCTTTACTGGCTCAAGCTCCAGTAAATCATGATCCTGACACTTTTGCAGAAGCTTCAGGCCATCCACATTGGGAAGTAGCTATGAATGAAGAATATCATTCATTGTTGCCAAATGATACATGGGATCTTGTTCCTCTACCAAAGGGACGCAAACTTGTTAGATGTAAATGGGTTTACAGAACCAAGTATGGACCAGATGGGAAAGTTGATAAACATAAAGCTCGTCTGGTTGCTAAGGGCTTTTCACAGGTTGAAGGCATTGACTACACTGAAACCTTCTCCCCTGTTGCCAAAATGAACTCTATCCGCCTTGTTCTTTCCCTTGCTGCCTCTTTAAAATGGGAAGTCCATCAGATGGATGTTAAATCTGCCTTCTTGCATGGGGACTTGCATGAAGAAATCTATATGGAACAACCCATTGGCTTCATTCAAACAGACTCCAGCCTTGTATGTCGACTTAAGAAATCTCTTTATGGTCTCAAGCAAGCTCCTCGGGCTTGGTATGCCAAAATGGATAGCTTTCTTTTAGAATCTGGCTTTCTAGGTGTTATTCTGACAATACTGTCTACACCAAGAAAGTGGGCAACTCTCTTATCATCCTTGTTCTTTATGTTGATGATCTTATTCTTACTGGTAGTGATTCCAACCTTATAAACCATGTGAAGTCCAGCCTTATAAAGAAATTTGAAATGACAGACTTAGGACACTTACACTATTTTCTCGGTCTTCAAGTCTTGCAATCCAAGGAGGGTATTTCCCTTTCCCAGTCCAAGTATGCTTGTGATATTCTTCGTAATTTTCACATGGAAGATTGTAAGCCAGCTCCTTCTCCCTTTCAGTCTGGAGTCAAACTTTCAGTCTCTTGTACTTCTCCTGAAGTTGATGCTACCTTATACCGTCAACTTGTAGGAAAACTCTTGTATTTAACCCATAATCGTCCTGACCTTTCCTTTGCTGTTGGCCTTGTTGCTTGTTTTATGCAAAACCCCCATGAAAGTCATTGGAAAGCAGCTAAAAGAATACTTCATTATGTTCGAGGTGCAGTACAGTTTGGGATTCATTACAGTGCCAAAGCAGCTCCTTTATTAGTTGGTTTCACTGATTCTGATTGGGCTGGTG
>APFE031633285.1:135701-172785 GCA_000404065.3 Pinus taeda
AAGGTTTGATGAATTCCATTTTCAAACCCTTCCTTAGAAAATTTTTGTTAGTATTTTTTGATGATATAATAATCTACAACAAGTGTTGGAAGGATCATGTTCAACATGTTGACAAGGTGCTCAAACTACTAGAGGAGAAACAATTATATGCAAAAAGATCCAAATGTTTCTTTGGAGTACAAGAGGTGGAATATCTGGGTCATATTGTATCTCATGCAGGTATTAAGGTAGACCCTAGCAAAAATAAAGCCATTAAGGAATGGAAAATCCCCACATCCATAAAGCATATGTGAGGATTTCTCGGGTTGATAGGGTATTATCGCAAGTTTGTTAATAATTATGGGAGAATAGCAGCACCTCTAACAACATTATTGAAGAAAGATGCATTTTCATGGAATCTCGAAGCAACAAAGGCCTTTGAACATCTTAAAGAGGCAATGTGCCAAGCACTGGTCTTAGCTATGCCAAACTTCAAAAAAACGTTTATTGTGTAATGTGATGCCTTAGGAAATGGAATTGGTGTTGTTTTAGTGTAAGAAGAAAGACCCACTGCTTTCCAGACTCATCCAATCAAAGGAAAGTATTTACACAAAGCTATTTATGAGAAGGAAATGTTGGCAATACTACATGCACTTAAGAAATGGCAACCCTACCTAATGAGAAGACACTTCAAGGTAAAAATTGATCATGATAGCCTTAAATACTTTTTAGAACAAAGATTATCTTTAGAAGAGCAACAAAAATGGGTCGCAAAGATGTTGGGTTATGACTTTGAAATCATCTACAAAAAAGGGAAGCAAAATGTTGTGGCATATGCACTCTTAAGAAAGGATGGGGATGTGGAAGCATTTCTTTGCACTATTTCTATTATCCAACCAGATTAGATAAATGAATCAAGGGATGAATGGAAGAATGACGAAGAAGTGTGGGCACTAATTCAAAAGTTACAACAAGATCCCAGTATGTCTGATACATTTAGTTGGAAAAATGATTCGTTATGGTACAAATATCGCTTATACCTATGTAATAATTCCTAGCTCAAACAAAATATTTTTATGGAATTGCAAACCTCTCCCCTAGGAGGGCACTCAGGATTTTTAAAAGCTTACCACAAGGTTAAGAAGGATTTTTTTTGTGATGGACTTAAATCTGATATTCAAAAGTTTGTGGGGGAATTTTTGGTTTGCCAACAAAATAAAGTTGAAACAATTAAGACCCCAGGTCTATCACAACCTTTATTCATTCCAAGTCAACGTTGGGAGGAGGTTCCAATGAATTTTATCATAGGTTTACCCAAGTATGAAGGAAAGAGTGTCATCATGGTGGTATTTGACAAACTTACCAAGTATGCACACTTTTGTGCATTATCTCATCCATTTAAAGCCAATACTTTTTCTACTAAATTTGTGGAAACAATTCAAAAGCTACATGGAAACCCAAAGATTATTGTAAGCGACATAGATCCTATTTTCACTGGAAAGTTATGGACATAATTATTTTCTTGTCTTGGTACTCAGTTAGCTCATAGCTCATCTTATCATCGTCAATATAATGGGAAAATTGAGATAGTAAACAAATGTTTGGAAGGATATCTTCATTGATTTGTATCTAATAAACAGAAACAATGGGTCAAATGGTTGCCTCTGGCTGAATGGTGGTATAACACTTCCTTCCATATTGCAGGAAAACTAACCCCATTTATGGAACTTTATGGATATCATCCACCCTCCATCACATCATATTTAAGAGAAAATTCTAAGGTTCAAGCAGTGGAAGATCACATCAAGCATCAACAACAAGTTCTCCAACTCTTAAAGGATAACCTCACTTCTGCACAAAATAGAATGAAACAATAGGTAGATCAACATCGCAGCGAAAAAAGTTTTGATGTAGGTGTCTGGGTAGTTCTACGAGTACAACCATATAAACAAATGTACCTCAAGCAAGCTAAGAAGGATAATAAATCATCACCAAAGTATTATGGTCCGTACAAGGTGTTACAATAGATTAGTACTATGGCATACAAATTGGAGCTTCCTGCAACTTCCGGAGTGCACCCAATTTTCCATGTTTCATGCTTAAAGAAGGTTATAGGTGACAAGCTCCCAGTTCAAACAATATGGCCGTAACTTGACAAGGAAGGAAAAATCATATTGGAAGTTGAAGTAGTGATAGAAACAAGAACTCAACAGCTACGAAATCAATCAATTTCAGAGTATTTCATCAAGTGGAAGAACTTACCCACTGAGGATTCCAGATGAACTACTCAAGCATTAAGGACAACTTTTTTGAAGGAGAGGGGGATGTTAGGTCCCTATATTACTATTAATTCCCCCATTACTGTTGTCATTGTAGCCCTTATTGTTATTGTTATGCCCCTTTTATCCCCATATTGTTATTATTGTGCCCCATAAAAGCCCACTATTGTTATTGTTGTGCCCTTATATTATTATTGTTATGTCGGCTATGATTATATTGTGACCCCTTAGACTCCTATATATAGAAAGGAGGTTTTTTCATTTGTATAATCCAAGAATTGTTCATTTGTGTAATGTAAGGGATGTTGCCCCCTCGAAGACGCTGATTTTGAAGTTGTTGATCTATCTTTTCTATCTTTTTGCGAGTTGGTTTCTTAACGGTTACTAGTCCCTGGAGTTGGGTTAGACAAATTCTTTGGATCCCTGGAAGGTTGTGGGTTGACTTACTAGTTCCTGGAGCCCTGGAAAGCTTGGGTAGAGATCAATTTGGTTGGTTTTGGTGATGTCTGACCATGAGCTGGAATCACTGGTTGAGGGTTGAGGTGGTTTGGCCTCTAGAAGCCCTGGTTTGGTTTTGTTTGATTTATTCCATGAGATCCCAGATTCATACTTGTAATATGGTGCAGGGGTGATTGGCTGAAAGAGATTTATTTCAGCCCAATCTATGGTTAGGTTGTACATGGAAGTCCCTAACTTGGTTGGTTTTTTCATATGTTAATAAGAGTTATTCTTTTATTGTGATTCATGTATATTTGTAGTGATTAGTTAGCTATATTATGGCTGAGTTGCCATGGTTTATATGTTGGTTATTTGTTGGTTACATGTTGGTTATATCATTTATATTTCCTATGCATCTTGACATGTTTGATGAATATATGAATGATTGATGAATGCATGGACTAACAAGTGTTATTGCAGCTAGCTAGAGAGGGTTTAGAGCCTTCTCGATGATTCTTAGGTGAAGAATATCAGTTTATGAATAGATAGGCATTCATGACCTATAACTTACATGTTTTCCATGTGTTTGACAAAATGTTTGTTATGTTCTAGGTGGTCTAGGTCAAGTTCCTGACTTGAGTTTGAATGCTTGCATTATCGTCATGTAACTTATGCTATTGGAAAGTTCCAAGAAGTTCTAGACAATGATTTGGAGGTTGGCTTGAAAAGGTGGAACTGTTCTCGGGACCGTGCATTTTGAACTGAATATTTTAGGTCACAACCACTGGTAGCTAGGCTTTTGAGTGAGGTTGTAGGCTCACAACCACATGCATACCTTGTTTTGGGTGTGGTTGGGGGTTAGGTCAGTGAAAAATCAGTTCCAGCTCAGGATTTTATCATCAGAGGTTGTGGACTGACTTTTGGTTGACCTAGTGTCCTGAGGAATGTTTGTGGGTTGTCGATGTGTTGGTTGTAGGCCCCACTTCCATAACTAGAACTTATAGGTCGGGTCATGTAATAATAACTCTTCCCCTCATGTTTACCCTAGTAGGTTGGTGAATTTGGATAAATGTGAGAGGGGTGGTTACAACATGCTCATGGTTGTGAGAGAAAAGGACCTAGAGGCATCTAAATCTTTGTAGGGTTGTGATCCCGCTCACAAGAAATAATTGTATAAGATTGTTTCTAAATATGGTAGGATTTTTCAGGAACCAAGTGGGTTGCCTCCAAAAAGAGAGATCCAACATGAAATTCATCTCCAACAAGATGCTCCTTTACCTAATGTGGGTATGTATAAGTTGTCAGTTGTTGAAATGGAGGAGATCAAGAAATAAGCACAGGAATTATTGAACCAAGGGGTCATAAGACCTAGCTCTTATCCTTGTGGTTCACTTATAGTTTTGGTGCCAAATAAGGATGGCACATGGAGGATATGTGTGGACTATCAAGCACTCAATAGGATTATGATATACTAGTTTTAAGTAGGAATTGGGAAGATCATGTGACTCGTGTTAAGAAGTTCCTTGATGTTTAAAAAAAAAAAAAAACTTAGTATGTAAAAATGTCCAAGCGTGAATTTGGTAAAAATTCTCTGGTCTACTTAGATCATATTGTTGGTGGAGGACAGTCGAAAAATGACCCTTCAAAAGTTGATCTTATTGTCAAGTGGCCTAAGCCTACCAATATTACAGGAGTCCGCAGATTTTTGGGTGCAATGCAACATTGGAGAAGGTTCATTGCCAACTTCTTGATCATATCATCTCCCTTGCATGCTTTAACTAGTGTCAAGAAAACCTTTCAGTGGGGATGAAAGAAACAAAATGCTTTCGATACAATGAAGAAGAATATTAGTACCACACCAGTCTTGGCCTTTCCTAACCTCCAACAACCTTTTGAAATTGAGACATATGTTAGTGGTTACACCATGGGAGAAATGTTGATGCAATAGAGGAATTCGGTATGTTACCATTCATATGCTTTATCCTAAGTTGTTGTGAATTATCCCACTTATGAGAAGGATTTGTATGATTTGGTGCAAATAATAAAGGAATGGAAACATTTCTTGATTGGTAAGGAGACAATTATTCATACGGATCACTGACCCTTACAATACCTACAATCTCAAACCAAGTTGCATCAAGCATGTCATTTTAGGTGGATTGGATTTGTTCAACAGTTTCACTTAGTAATCAAAATAAAAAAGGGCACCAACAACAAAGTAGCAAATGTGCTCTCTCATCCTCCTATTTATGCATTTGTTATTTTACAAAATGCTTCTTTGTCTCGTGAAATTTATGTTGAACAATATGTTGTTGATGAAGATTTCAAGTATATTTATGAGAAGCTAACCCATGGATTGCCTGTAGACAACTACCATTTGCAGGGAAAGCTCTTGTACCATCTTGGCAAATTTTGTATTCCCACAAATGAAAGAGACCATGTAATTAAAAAATCATATAATTCTCTTGTGTTGGGTCATTTTGTTGTAGGTAAGACCATGTCTCATTTATAGAAGTTTTGTTATTGACCTCATATGAAAGAAATTGTATCAAGATATGTAAAGGGATGTGTGATGTGTTATATTTGTAAGCCCACTAATAGAAAATTAAGGTTATACACACAACTCCTTGTTCCTTGTCGTCCTTGGGAAAGTGTGTCTATGGGATCTTTTGGGGATTTTCCTTTGTCTAGGAAAGCTCATGAATTTTTTTATTTCGTGGTAGGTAGATTTAGTAGGATGTGTATCTTAATGCCATGTAAGAAACTTTTTTTTTTTTTTTTAGTATGTGTGGGTCCACTTTAAAAGCCCACATCCATTATATCTGACCGAGACTCTCGATACCTTAGGGATTTTTTGACAAGTTTTTTGAGAATGATGTACACCAAATTGAAGAGGAGCATGACATTCCATCCACATATGAATGGAAAAACAGAGGTTGTTAACCGCATAGTGGTTCACTTGCTTTGAGGCTATTGTGGCAAACATCCCAGGTTGTGGGATGGACAACTTCCTTATGTGCATCATGCATACAACATGGCCATGCACTCATATAATCACAACTCATTATTTGAGACATGTTTTGGATACCTTCCCAAAGATCCCTTAGATATCGTATTTGGGAAAAATGAAGATTCTACCGAACAAAGTGAGAAGGAAAAATCACGAAATTTCATTCAAAAAATCCTAATCATTCACTAAATAATGCAGGAACACTTGGAGAAAAGTCAATCTCAATACAAGGCTTGACATGACAAACATCGGGTTGATCACTAGTTCCAGGTTGGAGACATGTTGTGGCTCCATATTAGTAAGGACACAATGAAGGGGGAAGACAAGAAACTAATACCAATTCGAAATGGTCCTTTCACCATCCTGGAGAAGATTGGAGACTTCTTTTCTCCTAGAATTTCCAGCATACATGCAAATGTATTCCATGGTGAATGTTGAAAAAAGTAAGCTCTGCGAGCCTCCTTTGATCATGGACATAGAGGAGATTGGACAGGTTCCTTCATTGGATGAATTTGCACCATAATACTCATAAAAAATGCCTAAAGACAACATTCTTGACAAGGAGGACCAAGACTTCACGATGGGGAGACATGGAGTACCTTCATATTGGTTTCAAAAGGATGAATCCATGTAAGGCTTGTTGGATTGAGAAGGAAAAGGTGAGGGAGAATTTCCCTCACTTTCTAGTTGATTGATAAGGATTTTGGAGGCCCAAAAGCTCATTAGTGGGGAGGAATGGTCTAGGAGGATCCAAAAAGGCCAAAATTTTAAAGTCTTCCAATCTCAATGAAACCTATCTCAAATCACAGAGCTCATTGTTCTGAATCCAAAGACACAAATGAAACCTCGATTTGAGACCGTATGCAAAATTTATGGCCCATTAAAGTTTTTGACAAACAACTAAAAAATAATTTGAAGTTATCACAGTCCCACAAGTTGCCACGCAGTCACTGACATAATCAGTATAGATGGTATTAGATGGGAATATTTTAGACTAATTTGAATCTGACACATGCAAGGCTCAAATTGGCTGGATAAGGCCCAATCTAGGGGCACCACTTTTCCCAATTAAAGGGTTCCATGTGGTACCTTCTGACTGGCCAGTGAGCCTAGACCCGTCTAATTGTGGTAGAGAACTTAATGAACAATTTGGTCATGGCCAAGATGACGGTTCAGTTAATTCTAGTGGTGGTTTTGGCATAAATCACTAAGTATGACAAGCTAACTTGGAGGCCAAACAAATGGTTTGGCGGGTCATTGAGTTGGCAGACCCACCAAAAGTGGTGGTCGGTATTCCAATTCTAGAAAACGGTTAACGACGATGGTCAAACCTATGAAGGGCTAAATATAGTTTCAATTAAAATATATATAACAGTGTGAGTTTGCTGGAGGACAACCCTATGACTGATGGGTGATCAATGACCCTAGAGGGACGCCTCTACCAACATGCCAAGTGGCGCTCTGTTGAAAAACCCACTTCTAAAATGTTATTTAATCGCTTATTCACACACTGTGGGATAAGGATGTGTGTCGCAGTGTTAGAGGTTCAAGGTTGTGTTGCTGAGGAACCAAGACTTGGAACTATGCATGGGTGGTCACATTTTTCGAGATAATCTATAGGGAATATTCTATAGGAATATTCCCAAGATATTCTTATAAGGAATATTGTAGGGATTTTGTAGATTCCCTAGAGCCCCAGAGGTCACAATGACAGAAACCAGTCAAATTTATACTCAAATTTCATGAAATTTTGCCATGAAGCCAATGATGCAGTCTGTTTTCTGATATGAGCAACGCATTTTCAGGCCATCCCCATAATCAAAGGTATAAGGTGTAATTTTTCCATGTATGAATTTTTATTTTTGTTGAGATGAATGAAGAGACCTCCCCACTTTTATCAAGGCCTAGAGACATAGTCCTCCTTAGACGAACTTCTTTATCAAGCTTGTGTGTGTTCCTTGTCTTTATGGTTTCCTTTTATTTTCCTCTTCTTTGAAGTGTTTGCACATGTCGTTTTCATGCTCTTTTTACATGAAATTTTGAATACATCCATGAAGTAAAAGATCTGGATCAAAAGAGGTCAAAGTTGCTTCTATTTAGAATCTTTCCATGAGGTTGAATAACCTCTTCTAGGCTGGCTTGTCACTGGTAGGGCCGACTTGTGCTAGGAGGCTTATAAGGAATTTATAGAGTCAAACTAATATCTTTTACATGTTACATATTTCCCAATAAGGTCTTATAAAATTGAAAATGACTCTCTTGGCTCAAGAATTTTTTTATTTTGACATGACAAACCCTGGGAGCATGAAATGTGTGCTTGAGCTAGATGACTAATAAAATGGAGCATGAAACCCATGCTTAGAATAATATTTTTATTTCTTATTTTCTTGTAAGATAAGATATACATAATTACATGAGTGTAATGAAAATTATGAATATTGAAACTAGTTACATGATTAGGTGCTTAAAATTAGGCTCAAAAAACAAAGTGTCGAAATCTTGATAAACTTAGCTTCAGATCGAAGAGCTCATCATTCTGATTCCAATGGTGTGAACAGAACTCAAGTCCGAGCTCATATGCAGAAGTTATAGCAAGTCAAAGTTCAGGGTTGACTTGATCACCTAGTAGGATTGGATGACATGGCAGGTTCCATCAGCGAATCGGGAGGCGCCAAGTGGAAGGCTGCCACTAGTCTTTGCATTTCACAAATCACTCATCAGTGAAGGGAGGTCTTATATAATTGGGCCTCGGAAGGTACCAAGTTGCGATGCGATCACACATCTCACACGACACTACAAAATCAACCCCGATAGGTTTGGGTTGCGATGCGATATCCAAATCGCAAATAGAAAGACAGTGCAAAGTCCTGCATATATAAGACCCTAGTACTTTGTCGATTGCGAAAGGATCTCGGAAGCGATACATTTATAAACTCCAGTTAAGAGTTCTGTCGGGTCCCCCGAATTGCAATCGTATATCGCCATCCTAGTTTATAGTCCATATGACTTGAGGACTTCACTACTTGCTATTTGTGTTAAACAGTTAGCTGATAGAATATGGCCCGCTGCATGACAAAATTTTCACCCAGTTAGCGAATTTTTGGGGCTAATTTGTAGGATCATGCCAGAAATGGGACAATTTGTGGGTCAAATATTGGGAGAACAAGAGGAAGTCATAACTTGTTCAGTTTTCCACAAAATTGGATGCAAAAATAGGCTAGATAGCCATTTTTGGACATTCTGGACTCACTGGAGTAGGTTTCATAAACATTTGAGCATTGTAAACACATGTTTTTACACTTTTGAGCATAATAGAGAGGCATAAGCCATTGAAATATGCACTAAGGAGACGTAGCCCAGGAGGGGTGAACTCCTTTATCATGTGCTTGTTGTAATGTGTTTTTGATGATGTTCTATACCTGTTTATGTTGTTGTTCAGTTTTTTATTTATATTAAATTTCTCATAAAATTAACATAAAAACTCTTCATTTCACTTGCAAAAATTCATGAATCCTTAAGCACAATGAAAGCATTTTGTTTATAATATGAGGAAGATCTTAACACTCGAAACTAATATTCTAAATCAGATTAATTTGGTATCAGAGAACTAGGTTTTCTTTATGAAATAAGGATTTAATTGTTTGCAAGTTTATGTCATACTTACAAGGTTAAAACTCAAAAGAGGTGAAGGAAAACTGGTTGGAAGCCCTGAAGTTGGGTCAAGGGGGAGGAGAGCAAGGTTGCCACAATCTCCAACACCAGTTCAGCCTCAAGTTTTAGTTGAGACTCCAGAGATCATGTATCTTGAAGGACAACCTACAAACATGACAGAAGATGAGAATACCTTCAGAAAGGATTTCTTTGATATGATAAAGATGGTGAATGTCCTCTATGAAGAGAGGAATACTAGGTTGCAAGGAGAAAGTTCCAAACCTCCCAACGGAGAAGGCTCTTCAGGAGGAGGTAATGGAAAAGGAAGTAATGGAAATGGAGACAAACCTTCACCCTCTCCACCATATTCTTCATCTTCTTCTTCACAAGCATCTTCACCCTCTTCCACTAACACAGCCCTTACTCGTGCTCATCGTCACTCTTCAAAAGGAACTGGTAAATCACCTTTTTTAAAACTTGATGTTAAATTTGAGTTTCCCATGTATATTGATGAAGTGTATGCAAAGAAGATTCATAATTGGATTCATGAGTTGGAGGTCTATTGCAAGATTCAAAATCTTCAAGAGGATGACATAAAGATTCAGTTAGCTTCCTTAAGAATGGAAGGTGCAACATTAGTATGGTGGGAATTGAAGACCCAAGAGGAGATTTAAAAACACGGTAAGTTCTCAATTTCTTGGAATGATTTCATTGTTGCAATTAAAAGACAATTCTACCTTCTAGCCTATATGCATAAAGCCATCATGAACTGGGATAACTTTAGACAGCTAAATGGTAAAAATGTGCAAGATTACACCTAAGAATTTAGAAAAAGGTCTTTGATGTAGGTGTAGATTTGCAGTCACAGGACACTTTGCTGAAGTACATAAGGGGTTTACACAGTTACCTTAGGCATATTATCTTAATGTTTAATCCCAATAATCTAGATGATGTATGTATGCAAACCACTCATCTTGAGGTATGAGGGAAAAACACCCCAGAAGAAGGTAATAAAAAGTCGTTGAAGAGTAAGGGAAAATAAAAGGATTTCAAAGGGAAGGAAAATAAAAATGCATCCATCAAAAATGGAGAGAAAATTACATGAAAACACTATTCCAAAGAGTGTCATGATGAATATCACTATTGGAAGCTTCATCCCGAAATGGGACCAAAAAGAAACAACAACAAGGGAAAACAGAAGACAACTGCAACCACTCAACATGATTTGGGATCCTATTCAGGTGATGAAACTAAAATTACAACCATGGGGTTAAAAGGAAAAGAATCCATTGCTAGCACTAGTTCTTCAGACTCGCAAAATGAAATTCCAAATGAAAAGAGGAGAATAGAACTATTTCACATAAGGGTGATCTTAAAACATTAAAATATTGATACGTTGTTCGATAGTGGCTCTCAATCCAATCTTAAATCTAAAAACATTGTCAAGAGTTTAAATATGGAAATTGTTCCACATCATAAACTGTATCCACTTGGATGGGTATGTGACAATGCGCAATTACAGGTTACGAGAAAGTGTAAACTGAAATTTACTATCACTGCAAAATTCATAGATGAAGTGGAGCTTGACGTTGTGCCGTTAGATATTTGTGACATCGTTTTGGACAGCCCGCACCTTTATGATAGAAAAGATATCTCCCATCGACATGAAAATAAATATCATTTATTCAAAAATGGAGTAGAATATATTATGAGAGATCACAAGAAGAAAACAAATCTTTCGCTTGTTAATGCAAGGCAGATGAAAAGACTGGTGAATTCGAGCAAGAATTTTGTGCTTCTCATGATGAAACCCAAAAATGATGTTGATAATGAAGCTTTTAAAGGGTGTGATTCAAATTTGAAATCTTAATTGGTTGACGTAGTTAACGAATATGACAACATGTTTCAGGAACCAAAGGGATTACCTTCCAAGAAAGGAATCCAACACGGGATACAGTTGCAACAAGATTGTGCTCTTCCTAACATTGGCATGTATAGGATGTCAATGATGGAAAGCGTAGAAATTAAGATGCAAATCCAAGAGTTGTTGGATAAAGGATCATTAGACCATCTTCCTCGCCTTGTGGTTCACCTATTGTCTTGGAGCCAAAGAAGGATGGAACATGGTGCGTGTGTGTGGAATTTCGTGCATTAAACAAAATTACAGTTAAGAGCCATTACCCATTGCTCGAATATATGATTTACTAGATCAATTGAAGGATGAAAAGTATTTTACTAAGCTAGACTTAAGAAGTGGCTACCATAAAATTAGAATAGCTGAAGGAGACATTTGGAAGATAACATTCAAAACGAAACATGATTTGTTTGAATGGCTAGTTATGCCGTTTGGGTTATGTAATGCTCCTGCTACAGTCATGCGTGTGATGAATGATGTGTTGAGGCCATTTCTTGATTAATTTGTCATAGTCTACTTCGATGACATCTTAATTTTCAGTAAATCCCGTGATGAACATGTCATGCATGTAAGATAAGTACTTGATGCCTTGAAAAAAGAATAGTTATATCTTAAGATGTCAAAATGCGAGTTTGGAAAGACTTCTTTAGTTTACTTGGGTCATATTGTTGGAGGAGGTGAGTTGAAAATAGATCCCTCCAAGGTTGATGTCATTGTAAATTGGCCAAGGCCCAAGACAGTTATAGAGGTAAGAAGTTTTCTAGGAACAACCCAATATTGGAGGAAATTCATTGTTAATTTTTCTCTTATAGTCGCTCCTTTTCATGCGTTGACAAGCATGAAAAAGGTTTTTCAATGGAGATGAAAACAACAAAAGGCCCTTGTTGCGTTGAAGGAAGATATCAATACAACTCCCATACTCACACTTCTAGACTTGAGACAGTCATTTGAGATTCAGACAGATGCTAGTGACTACGATATGGGTGCAGTCCTCATGTAGCCTGGTAAGCCTATCTGTTTTCATTCGGAAATTTTTAATGGTGTAGTGATTAACTATCCTACATATGACAAGGATTGTATGCATTGGTACAAAGTGTGAAAAAATGGAAACACTACTTGATGGGAGGAAACAATCATTCAAACTGATCATCAACCATTGTAATACTTTTAATCTCAATCAAAGTTGTAGCAATCAAGGAACTTCTGATGGATGGGTTTACTTCAACAATTCCACTTGGTAATTAGGTATCAGAAAGGTATCTACAATCAAGTTGTTGATATGCTTTCTAGGCCGACTTTTAGTGCAACTACTTTACTTAAGCATAATTCTGTTTTACATGAAAGTTATATTGAGCAACATGCATTAGATAATGACTCTCAAGATGTTTATGCAAGATTGAGTAAAGGTAACCAAGTAGAGGAATTGGATTATCATTTTCATGATAACTTGTTATACCATCTTGGTAAGCTTTGTATTCCGCAAGGAGAAAGAGTTAACATCATAAGAGAGGCACATACTTCTCTTATTGCTGGTCATTTCGGCGTAAGTAAGACAACGGAACATCTACATAGGTATTGTTATTGGCCTCATATGCTTGAAAGTGTGTCTCGTTTTATTAAGGGATTTTCATTATGTGCAATCAGTAAGCCTAGTAATAGGAAGTTAGGATTTTACACACCACTTATGGCTCCTTCACGATCGTGGGAGAGTGTTCCTATGGATTTTGTAAGAGATCTTCCATTGTTAAAAAGAGGTCATGATTTTTGGTATGTAATTGTGGATAGGTTCAAAAATGTTTATTTTGATGCCATGTAAAAAGAAAGTTACAACTGAACAAACTGCTCAGTTATTCTTTGAGAATGTTTGGGTGCATTTTGGATTTCTCACATCCATTGTTAGTGATCGAGATTCTCACTTTGTGGGGAATTTTTGGTCAAAATTGTGGGGATTCATGGACACAAAATTAAAAAAGTGTACAACCTTTCATCAACAAATAGATGGTCAAAGAGAGGTAGTGAACAGAACAGTGATACATCTTTTGCGTGGGTATTGCAGCAAGCATCCTAAGTTGTGGGATGAACAGTTGCACTATATCCAACATGCTTACAACCGAGCTAAGCACTCTTCCACTTAAACTTCTCCGTTTGAGGAATGCATGGGATAATTGCATAAATCTCCTTTGGATTTTATTTTTGGAAAAAATGTTGCTATTAAAGGTCATAGCAACATAGAAAAAGCAAGAAAGTTCATTGAAGAAATACAATTAGTACACCAAAAGGTTCAAGAAAAACTTGAGAAAAGCCAGGGCAAGTACAAAGAAAGGAACAAAAAGCATCATTAATATCACAAGTTCCAAGTTGGTGATGAAGTTTAGCTTCACACTAAAAAAGAGAGGCTCCAAGGAGAAGGTAAAAATCTCAAACCAATTAGATATGGTCCATTCATAATTTTGGAAAAAATTGGTAAAAATGCCTTCAGGTTGGATTTTCCTTCATATATGAAAATTTATGTTGTTGTTAATGTTTATAATTTAAGGTTGTATGAGCCTTCTTTGATTGAAGATCAAGGAGTGAATATTCAATTTTCATCTATTGAATACTTTTCTCCAAAATTTCTTGATGTGCTTCAACAAGACACTATACTTGGCAGAAGAACAAGGACATCAAAAAGGGGAGTATCAATTATCTTTGGGTGGGGCTTAAAGGTACAATTCCTTCAAAAGGCAAATGGATAGAGGTTGGAAAGGTGAGGGAATTGTACCCTCACCTACTAAAAAATTGAAAGTGATCCTTTTGTGGTCCAAAAGGCTCAAAATTAGGCTCAAAAATCAAAGTGTTAGAATATTGATAAACTTAGATTCAGATCGAAGAGATCATCATTCTAATTCCAACAGTGTGAATGACACTCAAATCCGAGCTCGTATGCAGAAGTTATAGTAAGTCAAAGTTTAGGTTTGACTTGCTCACATGGAAGGATTGGATGATGTGGCGAGCTCCATCAGCGAATCAGGAGGCGCCAAGTAGCAGGCTACCATTAGTCCCTGCATTTCAAAAATCACACATCAGAGAAGGGAGGTGTTACAGAATCAACCCCTGGCAGGTACCAGGTTGTGATGCGATCGCACATCTCGCACGACACTATAGAATCGGCCTCGATATGTTTGGGTTGAGATGCCATATCGCAATCACAAATAGAAACAAGGTGCAAAGTCCCGCATATACAAGACCTCAGTACTTTGTCGATTGCAAAAGGATCCCAGATGCGATACATTTATAAGCTCCAGTTAAGAGTTTTTTCGGGTTCGTCAAATCACGATTGCATATCGCCCGCCTGGTTCATAGTCCATAAGGTTGTAGGACTCCGCCGATTGTGATTTGTGATGAACAATTAACTGACAGAATATGGCCTTTGCCCAGCTAACATGTTTTTGGGGCTAATTTGTAGGATCATGCCAGAAATGGGGCAATTTGTGGAGAGAATATTGGGAGAACAAGAGGAAGTCATAACTTATTCAGTTTTCCACAAAATTGGATGCAAAAAGAGGCTAGATAGCCATTTTTGGACATTATGGACTCATTGAAGTAGGTTTCATAAGAATTTGAGCATTTTAAACACATATTTGTACACTTTTGAGCATAATAGAGAGGCCCAAGCCATTGGAAGCTAGACCAAGGAGACGTAGCCCAGGAGGGGTGAACTCCTTTATCATGTGCTTGTTGTAATGTATTTTTGATGATTTTCTGTACATGTTTATGCTGCTGTTCAGTTTCTGATTTATGTTATACTTCCATAAAATTAACATAAAAACTCTTCATTTCACTTGAAAAAATTCATGAATCCTTAAGCACAATGAAAGAATTTTGTTTATAATCTGAGGAAGATATTAGCTCTACAAACTAATATTCTAAATCATATCATTACATTTTCCAACACTCCCTTTGTAACACCCTCCTCCCACATTTACCTGAGCTAATCAATCCACTGGGGTAAACATGTGACAAAGAGTTACTATGTTATGATGCAACTCCAAAATTACAGTTAAGGAAGTGGGACTAACATGACAAGACCAATCTGAGCTTCCACACATGCTACAAAATCTTCGAAGCCAACTAAACCTTCCAGGTGACCAACCCCTAAAGAAACTTAACTTTTCATTGCCCTAGAGCCTCAGTCACTCCCATTATAAGCCATGCATGTGACTGGGACCCTCCATTCACTCCCACAATAAGGCATCCATGCAACTATGGCATTTCTTAGGCAGTTTTGTGCCAACGACCCTAGATTTTGTGCCACTTTTTCAGGTCCAGGACCTAGTCCATTCCCCAAAACTTCATGAAACTTCTAGAAATGATAAATAACATTGAAACAAGATTATTAATGCAAACATTTGGTCAATGACATGATTGGACCCCTACTAGCCATGACAAGCATTTCGTCAAACATATCACAAATGTGTAATCTATAGGTCATAAAAACAAAACTGAGCAAAGGGGTCTCATATTTATCTGAGATTCATAAGTAAGTATTAATTATTTATCAAATTAGTTGCATTATCATCTAGTAGGTCATATATTCATTGTTCATTCATTTTCTAATCAAAACATGATGAGAGCCATACATCAAGGCTGTCATAAAACATCCTCATAATTGACATATATTCAATATTCAAAAAACAATAATGAAGATATAACAGCCATAAAAGACACATATGAACAAGTATATTTACCCATCAAATACAAGAGGAAAGGAATTTTTATTAACATATGAAAAATGAAACCAGGTCTGGGACTTCCACGTACCACCTAACCATATATTGGCTGAACCAAATCTTTCTTTTAGCCAATCACCCTTGTGTCATATTCCAAGCATGAATGTGGGATCTCATGGAACAAGTCCAACAAAACCAACCCAGGGATTCCAGAGGCCAAACCACCTCAACACTCAACCAATGATTCCACCTCATGTTTGGAAATCACTAACCATTACCAGATTGGTCTCTATGCAAGTTGTCCATTGTTGGGAAGCGGAAGCCCTGTGCAACGGTAATGGGGCACAAAACTCGCAATTTTGAAAGGTGAAGATAAAGATTCCGCGAGAAGCGCAGAGCGTGATTTGTAGTAGGTCGAAGCCAAAGGGTAGTCCACCCAAAAATAATGTAAAGAAATGTAATTTGATTCGACCCGCCCATGGATCACAATCCATGGAAAGGTATAAATAAAGTGAGGCTCTAGGGGTAGAGGTAACTAAGTTTTGGATATGATCTTAATGTAATGGGTTTTTGAGAAGAACAAGTTGTAAGCGTCTGTAAGTCTGAGTCGAGAATGTGGGTAGTGGATAGAGGCCCTGCAACTATGTGTGCAGAGGCCTAGAAGAGTCTGTAGCTGTGTGCGTAGAACCCTGCAAATGAGTGCGCAAGGCATATCTAGATGTATCGGTGAAAGTAACTAAAGATAAGTTGCTTTGATAATTTCTGTGTTAATCTGAGGTATCACAGATCTAGCTTTTTGTATGGTTGATATCCTTGCGTGATCTATGCGCATATGTTTACCTTTTGAATATATGTGAATCTGTGGTTAATCTAAGTATGTGAACTGAGTAAAACTAATAAATGTTTGCTTAAAGACCTTTCTAAGTAACTTCATCACATAGATCAGATCTATAAAAAGTGCGCTAATAACTAGTAAAGATTGTTTCAGGTTTGGATCTACGTGAAACAGGGTAGCGCGATGCTGCAAAATGGTGCACGAATCCTCCATCTCACATCCAAACATCCCAAGGGTGCAGAAACCTGGTTCCAGCACCCTCCCCTGCTACCTCGGGTGAGACCTCAGTCCGTGCTCCGCGGACTATTACTGAAAGGGCCGGTAGCTACAGGATTTGTTTGGCTAAATAATTCTTCCAAACCTGGGTTAGGCCCATATAAGCCAACACCTCTAGCTAAGATAGGACCGGGATCTACCTAAGGGGTGTCTGATGTGGGAACATTGGAACTCGACAAAGAAAGAGATTGAAAAATGGTGGGATCTAAAATTTCATGAGTTTGCAGTGCAGGTAAATAGAAATCCGCAGATAATGGAGGAAGATTGGTTAGATCGAGTGAATTTATTACAGGGTTCATGATAGACACAACTAAGAGCTACAACGAAGTAGAAAGGAGGCTTCCTCAAGGACCGTGGGATAGGTATCGAATCATTGAATACGTGGATTAAGATGTTGTTGGGTGAAAAACAAATTGTGCACGTATGACTGGAGTAATGCGAATTGGAAGAGGTTACCGCAGAATGGAAGGGATAGGAAACAATCCTTTGGTGTCTATTGCACAGGAAAGCGAGAAAGAGCTTGCAAAGTTCTCACCTAGAAGTGCAGTCCAGTTGATCAAGGAGCGCTTACCACTAATATCACCTCCGTCCACGCCACTACTGTCCTCACCTACATCTGGGCCGTCCAACCCAACCCCAGAGCTACCAAAAGCCGGGATGGTGAAGTCCAACTACCAGCATTTAAGGGTCGAGGAAATGAGGAACCGGGCCGGTTCTGGTTTGTGATAAAATTTGTATGGGACGCCTAGGGCATTACAGATGATAATATCAAAAAGGCTACCTTGGTTAGTGCGCTGCAGGACCGTGCCCTGACCTGTATATGAAATATTCAAATGATCATCCAAATGAAGTAATAACAACAATCCAAGAGGCGCTGAACAAGGAATTTGGGTGACCAAAGTTAGAAACGCAGTCGGTTATTGGGTTCAAGGAAATTGTAATGTTTCCTGGTGAAACCCTGTGGGATCTAGATCAGAGGTTGAAAAGCACCATTCGTGAGGCTAAATGACCCTGTCAAATACACAGCACTGCATTTGGTTTTTTGCATCATTAATGCCATATCTGAGATCGACGCTGTCACAACAAAAGATCTCAACCCAGGTTGAAGTGTTAAAAGCAGCCATGCGGCTGCACGGAACCCCAATACAAGATCTAGGGTTGGAAGTACATCAAATCCAAGTGCAAACACAAAATTTATGTTTAAAGATGCGAAGCTTGAAACAAGGACATGCGCCTCGGACAGAGGCACAGGAATAAGAGTGGTGTATCAAATGTAAGGGATAGGTCATGACAAGGACCACTGCCTGACCTTCGTGAACTATGTGGCAGGAAGAGGACCAATAGCATTGTGACCAGAGATACAAACTAGGCCAAGCATGATGCCTACACTCTGGTGCGCAATTTGTCAGGTGGGAGGGAAGCATGATACAAAAAATTGTCACCTACTGCCCACTTAAGACAACCCCCTCCTCAATAGTTATTTTTTAACTTCTGCAGGATGGTGGGCCACGAGGAAAGAAATTGCCACATTTACCAAATGTTGATGGATCGAACACCTGCTTATAGGATGCAAACAAAGGCGCGCGGGTAGGATCCCATCGCATCCTTCACGCGAGGGGGATACTAGGGACGCGGATGAGACCGAGGGGGCATGGGACTTGGACGGGGACGAGGGACATTAATTTCCTACAATTGTGGAGAGCCGAGACATTATGCGCGGGATTGCATGAGCCCGCCCAAAGCTTGTTGTCCTTACTGTTACCAATTTGACCATGAAGTAGTCGATTGCCCCATGTTGATTGCTTAGATGGGAGAAAAGGGGGTGCTGCTAGCCAACCCCACTCAGAAAGTCCAGATGATGAAGGTTGAACCTCGTGCGGAGGAAACAAACATAAATATGATGCTCTGGAGTGGCGCTACCACCAGAGACGATAAGGGGAAATAGCCAGAGACAGATGCGTGGTTCCATAAGGCCCCCCTGAAACAATCAGAATTGGACTTGGAGCGTGTGAAGAAAACCTTTATGGAAGCCAAGAAGAGCTTCACAGAAGCTTCTACGTCGGGACGTAAGGACCAAGTAGGATCAGAGAAGGATACATCTATGCTAACCACCTTTTTGGGAACCTACATGAACTTACTCAGGGATGCTAACGCAGTAAAGGGGTTGCAGGAATTGATAACCCGGTGCGCGGGAGTGGATGAACCATGAACGATCCAAAAATTAGGTAAACATGCATTGTGCACTGGGCAGGAAATGCGACTAACCGTCCAGATCAAAGACTATGAGATGGATCAGGTCATCTTGGATTTAGGGTTTGATGTGAATTTTTTACCAAAGCAGACATGGGAACGCATGGGTAGGCCTCCACTGCAATGTTCGTTGATTCAAATACGGATGGCTAACCATTCCTCCCATGGGAAGCCTGTGTGGAGTTACAGTAGACATCAATGGAACCAACACACAGACTGATTTTGAGGTCATCGAACTTGTGGATGATAGTAACCCATATCCTGCTCTACTAGGGATAGATTGGGCAACCGAGATGAATGAAGACATCAACCTCAAGAAATAAAAAATGATATTAAAAAAAAAAATCTCTCCGTGTAGTGACCCCATTGGATCTAGCAGAGAGGGCACGATATACCTAGCCTGTACGCAATGAAGACAGTGAGTTGGACTATATCTACACGATTACAGTGCAAGATCATGACAGGGTAAATCCAACAGTGGACGGTAGACTCTCATGGGACTATGATAGTTCTTACACATCAGATTCAGATGAAGAGATTGAATGATGGCAGAAATGACCGCATGAGGTTACCACACTCAATTGTAATAGGATGGTGGAAATAGGGGCAAAAGAATAGCCAGAGGTATCTGCACAACCATCCTGCACCACCACTGCTTCAGGTGAAGGTGTAGCCCCAAAGTTGCGAAGGAAAGGGTGCCGATGTCGAAGGCAGGCACGCGTACGGTGGGGAGAACGCAACGAAGTAAGCATCCCTCGATAGCATAGGTGCCAGATGTTTGAGGTACGGGCATCCAAGTCACCCCCAAAAACTGGTGCACCAGCGGTCGGTGCCAACATTAGTGGAGGCTTAAGGAAGTTACGGATACCGCGGATCTAATGGGTCTATAATAAACGACAGAAGGAAGCTCAAAAAAGACAAAGTAGCCACAAGCCCTGCAACATCAATACACTATGGTTATAGCTAAGAAAGCAATGTGCACTACAAAGGGACGGATCTAGCTTAATAGACTAGGAACAAGCTGCGACCCTACTATCATGGCTGTGCCCACACTCATGGAAGAACATAACCCCTCAATTGGCTAACCAGATGTGTGAATGGTGCTCACAACCCAATCTAGCAGGGTCGTTCTGACCTTGCACCAAAGGTGCAAATACTTGACTAGCAGTGGAAATTGCAGTCTCAGAACCTCGAGTAGTTGAGAGAAGGCGTGGGACTATAAACCTGTCTGCAAAAAACCGACAATCCCCAAGTCTGCAACTGTGCCCCAAGGATAGCACTACCATAGAGAAAAGTCAAAATATAGCTGTTAGCCACATTAGCCCTGACACAAAGGTTCGATCACATCAGAAAAGAGCGGGAAACTGGACATTAAGACGAGAGTTTCGGACGAGATATGCAAAGATTTTCCAACTTGACACCATTAATGAACTAAAAAGGGAGGGAAGGGATTTTTTCAAATCGCATGGTTTGAGGCTGGCATTGGACTTTTGGTGCTTTAAACCAGCAAGTATGCAACTATCAAGCACTCCATGAGTACTATGACAAGAACTCGAGCACAGGTCACAGAACAGATGCAACTGAATCAAGAAGATCCCTAGGCTGTGACTCAAGCTCCTGAAGTTCCTAAGTCCCCACGTACCCCGTGACCCAGAAAGAACAAGCAAAAGCTGGGAACAGTTCGGGCCTCCCTAACACTCAACAAACGCTCGACTGTTGACAAGGGCAAAGCAGTAACCACTGAGACCGTTAAAGAGGATGACGATCTACAAGACCTAATCGATTAGATTGACACACAGGCAGAGGAAGAAAAGCCTATGTTCCAGCTTTCGTTGTTACCCCCGTACCTTTCTCCATGGATTGGGAAGACCAAGATACTGAAAGAAGTAGATGCTGTGAAAACTATGCTGCAAATCCCGCTTCTTCCAGATGATATAAGGTTTGAAGGATTGCCAATGGGGCGTGTTCCAAGCATCAAATTTGAAGATTGGGACCTTGTAGATAGTGACAAGTTCCCGAACTCGCCGAAGACAAGTTATTGCTATAGAAGTGGTTTCTGGGTGTGGAAAGGGCGGGGCTACTAAATCTCAGATGGATACCTCACTATCACTGCACGACCATCACCATATTTGTGATCTGACAGCTGCTATGTCTCATCCATGATGGATATCTCTAGTTGGAAGAACCGGTCCTGATCACAACCAACTTAATCCACTAGATCATGCACTTGCTGACTAAAGGGAATAACTCAACAGACATAGTAGGAACTAGTAGCGAGGAAGGCCTCGCCGAAACAGTAAAGGTGAAGTATCATCTAGATAGAGGAAAGCGTGGGTATGTCATAACAAGCATTAGCGACCGCGTAGTATGAATTTCCACTTAGCTACTAGCCTGCAAGCTCATGAGAAAATGTCGTGCAGATGAAGTACCAGCCCCGGTCATCGCATTGGCAAGATAGTGCGCCGAGGGGGTTCAATTCAATTGGGCGCAGTTTTTATGCGACAAGTTTCTAACCAGTTTTCAGGAAGCACAGGACAAGGGTAAGACCTTTCATTATGCTTGGTTTCTCTTATCAATCCTTTTGGTTACAGGTGAACTGCCGGAAGAGAGCTAGTTTCCCCACATTGAGGACAGCCTACCCAAAGCAGTGCGATATATTTTGCTCTGGGCTACAAAGGATGCAACAAGGATTTCTGCAGTTTGGGCATTTTGGACCTCCATGGAAGGAAAGATACGGACGTATAGTTGCTCGAAGACCACACATGTCCCCCACAATCTACAATAATTTTCAGAGCACGACCGAGTTCAAAGCCAACATGCATCACGTATATCTGTGCGTGAAAGGATCTGGAACGATCTTGGGTCACACTCCCATTCGTTGCGACCGATGATGCCATTTACACAGTATTGGCAGCATGGCCTCTGGAATATCGCACCCTAGACAAGACCGTTCTCGACAGATTGGCCGCCCAGTAGCAGAAGAAGGAACACCAACAACGACTCTCTCAACTGGCAGAAAAAAACACGTCAGGAACAATAGGCCTCTTTGCAACAGGAGGCTACAATGAGCCCACTAACAAAGGGGAATCAGGGAAAGCAAGGAATGGATTTGGAATAAGACCCACAACAAGAACCGGAGACGCAGGACCACCTCAAGCGGTAGCGTGACAAGGAAACACTGAGCACCCAGAAAAAGTCCAAAACAACGAAGGCTATGGAAAACAAATTCATGGACAATAGCCAACCCACAAGCAAGGTTACCACCGACGCATTGCCTGAACTATTCACCGTGAAAACCACTATGTTGGGGGAGATCAGAGTGAAACTACAAGCCTTACAAGAGTGATCCCTGGGCTGGGTCCCCTGCGAGGCCATAGACGACATAACTGCCGCCGAATAGGGGATCAACATGCACACACCACATATCCTCCCATTGCCAGCAGATGATGTTCTAGCCATAGCCACAGGCGATGCAGGTAGTTGGGAATTAAATCTAGTTGCCCTGTCTAGAGATATAGTATACCTACTACAAGAATGAGTGAGAAAAGCCATAGCGAGAGAGTTGAAGTCACCATAGGATACCTTGAGGCAATTTGATGTACCATTTTGCGGTAACACCTGTGAGAGTCCTTTGGAAAAGTTGATATGGGTAGAATCATCGATGTACGATTTGAAGGAGCACTAGAGGTGATATGTCATCACATGGGCTTGTGGATCCTCCTTTGTTTTTCCCTCAAACTTGGGGCAATCACTTGGAATATTTGATGGAACTGGAGGCCAGTATGATGAATAAAGAATGGGATCATTCATGAGCCTGGAAACATCGGGCAACCCCAACATAGCCAAGAAAGGAAATTTCATATTAAATGGCATATAGGTCCTTTGAGGAGACCCAAACTTCGAAGTCCATCCTTGTTGGTAAGGATTTTCCCCCATAGTGGCGGATTTTGTCCATATGGAATCTGATTTTGTCCCCACAGAGGGTTACCTTTCCCATAAGGAGGATTTGGTCCTGGGTAGGTTTGATACTTCCCTCCCATAGGATGTTGATGAGCATTGTATGCGACATACGGGTTATAGGGCTACTAAACCTACTGACCATAGACGTAAGGATTTTGAACCTGTTGATGCAGGGGTTGAACTTGACCTTACAAAGATTGACCTTACTGATACACATATAAGGATGATGTTGCCAAGCATGACCTTGTTGCTGCAAATGTTGGCTTTGTTGCTGTAAAGGATGGCCCTACGGCTGTAGAGGTTGGCCTTACGAGGACAATGGTTGGGAGGACTACTAAACAAACTGCGTCTGTGTCTTAAAAGTTTGTTGCGACTATTGCAAATGTTTCACTTGCGGTTGTAGGAGTTGTCCTTACTACTACAATGCTTGCCCTTGCTGCTGTAAAGATTCCCCTTGCTGCTGCAAAGTTTGTCCTTGTCTCTACAATGGTATCTGGACAGTTCCTAGGGTGATACTCTAAGGGTATTGATAGTTCCTGAATTGGATCTAGCCATATACACCAGGCATAGTGGATTAACCAGGTTGAACATAAGGCCCAACTTGAAGAATGTAAGGTGGATTTACCATAACTTGTGAATCATATGGAACATAAGTGAGTTGGAAAGGGACTTGAGCCACATATGGTTGTTGATATTGGACGTTACCTGACTAGGATAGAACAACAAGGTTAGGAATAGCACCGTAAAAGGGTTGATTCATTCCAACCATGTGAGTTTGTAATCCACTCACACTAGTTCCACCAAACATCATAGGGATATTTGGATATTCCCCCCTAGGCAGTGGCACAATCTGTCCACTTATTGGAGGGATAGAAGAACTTATCGAGACCTAACCTAAGGCTGTCAGTTGAACCAGAAGATTCGGTTGAAACGACGAGACAGGTTGAGATGGAATGGTAGGTCATGTTTTGAATGAATGGACCTGATGTAGCCATAGCGCTAGAAGACCATATGGGGTTCTGATACAATGATGAGGTATTAGGAGTGCCCGAAACCAACTGAGCTAGAGAGGTATAACCATGCAGAAATATGGGCTCACTTAACTCAGGATAAGAGAGATATGGTATTATTCCCGTAAAAGGGAAACCTTTTGGAGGGAACTCATATCCCTGCTCATCATCTACATGAGGAGTGTGGGTAGAGGAAACTTCTGAATGACCCAGAGAGGAGATAAGGATCTCGCCTTATGACTCCTAGAGGGAAACAAATGATGACGAGGAACCGAAGATGTCCGAGGAGATAAATCCAAAGGAATACCAGGTGGATCGTATGAACTATATGAACGTTGTGTAGATATCACAACATGATCGAACAATGGGTTCGGTGGATAAACAACCAGTCTTTGCGTACCTTCTGGAGTCTATAGACTCTCAAGTGTCCAGATGGGATTATCAAAGGAATCCAGATCAGATTCTTGTGGTGACCAGGAATTTGATGGAGTTGGGCGAGAAGACAAAAGTTGGATACTTAGAACAATTCCAAGTTCAACACCTTGATCCTAAAGCGACTAAGGAAGTTTTGGATGAACTCCTTGGGAGGACCCTTTAGTATTAGCCAACAATGGGGAGCTATGAGATGGACTCAATGGTTCATCCATGATGGCTTCCCCTCAATAACGAAAGGAAAGGAAACAATTTTACTAAGGCTTTAAAAACCTTGAAATTAACAGGGAATTACTCAATTTGGTCTAAGAAGCAACTGCTTGGGATGACATGTTTACCGTGGGCAGTTATATTTTAGAAACAAAAACATTACCTTTTCATCTTTTAAGAGTTGAGAAAAGGGTGAAAGGGTGACTCTAGCTACTTTCAATGGTTTTGTGAGCATGAAAGGACAAGTTGCTCGATGATCTTTTCAAATTTAAAGAGTTAGAAAAGATCAAATGGTGGCTCAAGTGAATCTAGGTAAAAGGAGTATGAAGTTCTCGTGAACTATAATATACACCTTAGCCAATAAATTGTCCAAGGACTTGATCTACCTGCAGACAATCTCCTCGAATGCTATGTTTGGTGTATCACGTTTATAGGGCGATAGACTCGACTTCCTATGGATAAAGGATTGTAACCTAGAGGGGTCTCCCTTTATATACGCGATGGTACAGAGAGCACAAATCCATGCTAACAGTGTCTAATGCTGAAGCAAATGACATCTGTTAAGTTTTAAAGATGCAGGAACACGTCTCTAATCTAGACCACTAGATATGATCGCTAATTTCAAATGCTCAGGTTAATTGATAGATTTTAAAGTTGATCTTGTAATTATGTCTCAATTTGAAGGCCCTAATGATGTTTCTTCTTCCTAAAACGAAAACTAGATGAAGAAATGAAAAATTTTAATTCGATGAAGGCTAGTTATGTAGGGAAGAAAATCACTCAAATCAAGCATCAAACCAAATAGAATATGCATCTATGACCATCTTCAAATGCAAAAAATATGAAATATAATCTTTCATATGATAAGCAAATGTGATGCCAAAAAAAATATTAAAGAAAAATCTCTAAGATATAATGATGGATTTTTTCTTCTCTTTTCGAAATGCAACAAACGTAATCTAGTGCAAATGGAAAGAGAAGGAAAGCAAACCAACAAACATGAAAATCACTTTCACATCGATGATTCGAATGCAACTCAAAATGTTCTGAAAACTAGGAAAAGAATTTCACTTTCACTTTACATTCGAAACATAAACAACTTGAAAGCAGGCACTTTCTTTTGATTCCAAGGAGACAATCAATTTGTAATCTATCACTTGTCGAATGAAGCCTAAGAAACTTTCACTATTTCACTTTCACTTTACATTCGAAACATAAACAAATTCAAAGCAGGCACTTTCTTTTCATTCCAAGGAGACAATCGATTTGTAATCTATCGCTTGTCGAATGAAGCCTAAGAAACTTTCACTATATCCACTAATGAAAACAACTAAAGGCACAAGAACCAAAAGTAATCTACAAGCAGGTCTAAACACACAAATGCTTTTTAATGTAGGCAATCAATCTCTATTAAGAAGACATACGAGTGTACCAAGGTTGACCTAGAAGACCTAGAACCCTAAAAGGCTAATCAAACTTCAAGAAAACTCAAGCCAAGTCAAAAATAAGTTGCAAGAATACATTGAGAGAATTAATGAACAAACACACTGGTAAATCTCAAGGAGAAGACAACTGAAACTGAAAATCAAAGAGAAAACCCTAAATTTCTAAGTTTTCTGCAATCATCTTACCTGTCATAAGTACAGTAGTGATCATCGCTACTGTGACTAGGAAACATGTGATATCATCATGAATGTAAGGATCATATCTGTGATGGTCGAGGAAAAGGACAAAGAAATATAAAATCTTCAAAAATAGCTCAAGTTAACAGTCTTCAAACATCTACCAGGTAATGACACCAATGACAAGGAAGCAATGAAGTCTAAAAATCAATGGTTGAACAAACTCGTCAAAAGAAAATGTGAAGGAGAGGAAGGAAAATGTCATAGGCTCCCCAGCAGAGTCACCATTTTTTGACAAGGTTAATCCTCTCTATGGATAGAGACGATCCCTCTAGCCCAATGAGTGGGTCTAGCAACTTGAGAGGACAATCAACTAGACATCTTCCTAGATTATGATTGAAAGATAGAACAAGAGAGAAGGCCTACCTTATTCTGATGTTAATATGATTTCCTTTGTTGAGATCCTCGAACTGCTTGTGTCAAGGTCTTGTTCCTTCTTCTTCTAGTGATTATGCACCTGCACAAACAACCAAGAGACAACAAAGCATGCCAAAACCAATAGCAGATCCAATAATAATCTATTTAACTGATCAAGGAATGCTAAACAAATACATACATGAACATATATATTGGGAACATGAACCAGTAGTTGTATTATTATTTAAAGAATAAAGGGGAAGCTTACAACCATAGTCTTGATGTTGAAAGGTTGTCCTTGAGTGGTAATCCAAGTCCAAGCCAAGAAACTCTCCAACACTCCTTCTCCAAGTCTAATGAATAACCTCTAAGCACAAGCTCGGCATAGGGGTGTAAATGGACATTTATCGACAATTTGGGAATGGTAAAGGGGAAATTTATAGGCTGGTAGAGGGCATTAGACCTCCTCCAAAGATAGGATTAGTCCCACATCTTAAGGAGGTAGCTCATAGGGATGAGACCAAGAGGTCAAAGTAGGAGGATTCAACCTCATATATGCAAAACCACCTCCAGCTCACCGCTCTGGAACATCCTTTTTAAGACCATCATGAGTATAAGAGAGAATAGAGTGATGCCATCACTAGCTTAAAAAGGTACAATAGGATATCATCATGGTTTTGAGATTCATAAGGGTGATGATCTTCATTTTAGGATTTCATGCACCATTTCTTCAAGGAAAGCTCTATATATTTTCCAGGCAAAGTTAAAGGAGGGATTTGAGTTGCATACATTGATGAGCATACTGTATAATGATCATGTTTCAGGAACTTCAGGGTATGTAACAGGGAAGTCCAAGAGGTGTGACAAAATATTGTGTAACACTATCACCTCCATTGCTTCTCGTGACATGAAAGGTGGATCTTATTCAAAGATGAGCTTGTATAGCGGGATGATGAAGTGTTCAATTATATGTGCCATTACTCCTCAATAACTACAATATGAAAGCAACTTGCAATAAATATGCACAATAGGTTCTCATGGTGTCCATGTCCATTTCATGCCAAAGAACTGTTGTTGTGGATAGATCGCATCCAGTAAATATGCATACATGTAAAACCTTACTTGCTCACCCCTGAGAGCACTCTGAGCCTATGCTACATGGAACTTCAACTGTCAAGACAAAAAATCTAACTAGTTGAATGACTTCCCGTCGTTAACCACCTGGTCCAATAAGACTACCTAGCCTTCAGGAAAGGTTTTTTTGTTTTTGACCATGGATTGTGCAAGCTAAGATAACCAAGAGTTGGTATGCCTTCCTTAGGGACTTTGTCTTGTATACATGGGTGGGTGTCTAGTAAAATTTCAATGCCTCTTTCACCTAGCCTTTGAAAATTTCTCTTGCGTTCACATAGTTGTGGGTGGCATAGAAAAGTGATTCCATGTGCTCTAGTGGCTCGGGCAAGTGATACATGTGCTCATAGTGTTATGCCCGGATGGTAGCAAGATTTTTTCCACTAGTATTGCTCAATGTCATGGTCTTCTCATCAATGTGTTAGGAAATCTAGTTGATGACATATTCACATGGGAAGGTTGGTGTTACACTGAAATTTGTCACCATGACTATCTGCAGTCAATATGGCCCCATCAATAGCCATATTGTCCTCCTTGTCAAGCCCCATACCTCTGCTCTTCATGTCAAACTTCAAAAAGAGAGAAAGTCACTTAAAAACATATTTATCTCTGGGTATGCAGGTTCTCTCTACCTTGCCTGCGTGTACGCACTCCAGACACACTATACCTGCGTACTTGTACGCTCTGTAAGCTAAAGGTTGGGTGCGTACCCCTGTAAAGGTCAAAAGGCGCGAGTTTCATCTTTAAAAAGTTACTTGTGGTCACTTCTAGAGCCTTCTAGAAGAGTTTTTGACGTGTATTGAGCGCCTCCAGATGGTTAATGCACCCCTATGATAGAGGAGCTTATCCCATCAAGAGAGGAGCTACCCCATCCAAAAGAGGGAGTATCCCATTGATGTTGGAACTGAATAACCTCCTCTAGAATACTATAAATACAGGCATTGGGCCAAAGGAGGGGAGGTTGAAAGCTGAACATTCTAAAAGGGTAAATGCTGCTGGAATTAGGACTTCCATTGTTGACTTGTGAGGAGAGATCACTATCCTTCCTTGTTGCCATAGTGGGAGTGGGTGAGCTTGTCAAAGTAGAGGAAATCTCTTGCTGGACCCTGGGAGGAGCTTGCACAACACCAAGGCTCAGGTTGTAATGGTTCCTTTTTTGTTTCCTTAATACAAATAAGTCCATTCTTCTCAATGATTTGTTGTTAATGAATTATTTCATGTACTCCTTGGTCTATGTGATGAATATGCTTTGTTTTATGATGAATATTCAGGTGTTATGTAATCGTTTGCTTTGTTAGTGTATGCAGGTCTTAAAGTGAAGGAGGAGCTCATCTGGATCAGCAAGGCTGGACTGCTACAACAAGCGTTGGACCTAAGGTAAGATCGAAAACACTTGATCTCTCATAGAATAATGTGTGTTTAGAGAAGGATTGCTCTTGTTTGGTTTGTTTGTCACTAGAGAGTCTTAGACTCCTAGGGAGGTTAGGTTTGTCCGCAAACATAACTCTTTCCACATGACAGTTGGATATTTGCATGCAACCTTGTATAGTTCTAACTATTGGATAATGAGATACACCTGTCAATCCTCTAAGTTTGCCTCAAAGTCTTTTATAAAATAATATTTAACATGTTTCCATGTTAGTAATGATACCTTTTCTATAAACACATGAGTATCTGCACACAATGGCAAGTCTATTGGCACTTTCTAAAGTACTTCCCCAATTATAATTTTAGTGGTTTCTTTTGAAGAAGAGCTCTTAGGGGCCATAGTAATAGTGACTGCTGGAGAGGTGCTCAACAATTGTTGTACCTATAGGACAAAAAAGACACTCATGGCAAGCAAATATATGTCTTAAGAAAATATACTTACATTGAATGATCAAGCAACAAACCTGGCATATGATGGGGAAGATTGCATAAATCTCATTTACAAGAGGGACTGGCTTCTTGTGGGAACTATGCACTACACAATCCCAGTAGCAAGGATTAAAGCTTATGACTTGAAACTGTGCAATGCATAGTTCATCCAAGGGAATGGTCTAGGGGAGACTGCGCATTGTGTAGTCCCCATAGCCAAGGTGACATAATAGCTCCTGGAACTATGTAGTGTGCAGTTGGAGCTAGCTTGCACAATTCTAGAGGCAAAGCTTGTGGCTTAAGCCTTAAGATTGCACAATGCCCAACTGGGAAAGTGAAAACCAACCAAGGAAAGTGAAAATATGCCCAAGGGAAGTGTGGAAAATGAGAATATATGAGAGATAGCCTGAGATTGATCATAATTATGACTAAGTATGAATAAATCCATGTGAATCAAGTGTAGCAATTAATCAAATAGAAGGAAAATCAAGTATGTGAGGGGAGTCGTTGCAACGGTGACCATTGGTGCAAAAACAAGAAAACCAATGTGACACTTGGGAAAGGAAACATAAAACTTAAAAAAACACTTCTACAAGTTAAAGAAAGTTGATACTCCAACAACCATGAAGAGAAATAATTGAAACAACACTCACACAAGCGAAACAACAAAAAGAAACACAAAAAGCAGAAAAGGACGACAATAGTGAAACTCACCTGGAAAAGCGACGACGATCGCACCGAACGTTCCTTGTTCTCCTCGAGAATGTTAGAGCTTCAATATAGCATGTGAAAATGAGTTGTAGAAGCATCAACTAAATAGAGTTGGGTGAATTATGGTTTATTACGTGCATTCCTAAAATCAAGGAAAAAGTGACAGTTGGTGGAAGTTTCTAAAAATAGCAAAAGTGCCTCCTTCAAGATACTAAAAATAGATTCATATTTTTTGGGGATGTTTTTTTTTTTTTTTAGATTTTTTTCTTCTTTATATTTTCCATGGAAACTTTCCATGCACACTGTGAGGAAAGATTGCACAATTCTGGAAAACTTGGCAACTTTCTGACTCAGTGCACTGCGCAGTTTAGTGAGCTTAGTGAGGGATTGTGCAGCATCTGAGCTCAGTGTTGGGTTGTTTTCCATGACTATGCAGTTTCTAAGCTCAAGGATAAGTTTCATTCAGGACTGCAAAATTCCCATCATCAAGGCTTCTTTCCCTCAATGATTGTGCAGTTTCTGGGCAAGCCTAGAACTACTATGAGGCCAACTTGGGAGATCATCTTGTGACTTAGAAAGATCAACTAAGTGTGAAATAAAGTAAACACAAGTATAAATGAAAAGATAAGTCTTAGTTGAAGCAAGAATACATGGATCAATGCAAGATGATCTCCTATGGATAAGAAGGAAGGCTCCAAAATCAAAGCATAGGAAAAATTTTGGAGGGTGGTTGTAGCCACTACAACAAGATGGAATGCTTGCTCACTATGAGTATGGAGTGTGTAGTTATGAAAGGAAGGGTTAGTGCACTAAGACATTGCACACTATATGGAGTTAGACATGACTTGACTACTCATTGAAAGTGTACAATTCATAATGGAGGTAAGACTGGGAAAGGATTGCGCAGTGGGAAACAACAACTAATAGTGATTGAGCACTAGGACTGCATAGTGCATAGTTGATGGAGGCAGTTCACTATGATTTTGTAGTGCACAATTCTGGGAGGTAGAGAGTGATTGGGTTTTGTGATTGAGCAGTGCAGTGTTCCAGGTGTTAGAGTCAGTATTTTTATACTGTCATCAGTGATAAAAATCCTCTTTTCATATCATTTTAAGAGTCCCACTCAGAATTTTTTTATCATTCCACTAGGTCATGCAAAAGATTAGTCATTGATGGTAGTCCTAGTTCAAAAACATCTCTTCCCTAAATGTGATTACTTTCTGGCATAGTTTCATATCTTGTTGACTGTACATCATTCATAAAGTTATTTTTATCATGCCATTTGTATCAATCATGACAATCATTTTCATCATGGTCACAACCATTCAAAGTCTCCATTAGGTCTTAGGGTTTCCAAGGTCCACTAAAACACCATCTCCTACATAAAAGACCATCAAGTGAGGGAGTAAGAATAAACAAAATTTCATCAGAAAAATAGTTTGTAATTTGAATATTCAAGCAAAAATATAATTTTATGGTTTTAATATGTAATAATTCTCATGGTTCCAAGTGTTTTAAGTTCAAAGTTCCATCATCCAAAAGGAAGAGTTTCAAAGTCATTATGTTTCCAAATCCGCCAAGTAGATCAAATCAGAAGATCAAGTCCAAAGGTAAATTGTAAAAGACAAGTCAAGTTTGAGAAAGAAAAAGTGGGTCCCAAGACTAATTTTGAAAATCTAAACAAGGTATAAAGGCCATCAAAGACCAAGGGAAGGATCATTTTCACTCTTATCCATCGATATCTCACTCATCTACACTCCATCTACCTCCCTTGACCTTTTCCCATGCCCATTCCTCTCATTTCCCTCTCCTAGGGTTTTGAGGGCATTTTTCTTGGTTTCATGAACTTCATGGTTAAATCGTCAACAAAATTTGTATCCTGATTCTCTTACACCTTCCCCTATCCTTAATATACCTTCCTAAAGAATTTATATCACTCTTATCCCTCAAAATCATCATTTTTCTAAAAACCCTAGCCTATTGCTACGCTTTTGACACTTTTCTAGACTAGGCTTGTGTTTTTCCCTTTTGGACCCCTTTCCCTCACTCAATCCTTGAAATTATAGTTTCACCTACTTCCTAACATCCCTTCCTACCTCCCAAAATTTTCCTAAGAATTTAGAAGTCCCCTATCCCCTTTATTTCCCTTCATTCCTATAAATTTCCCAAATCCCCTGTTTTGCCTACACTAAACCCTAATTTCCTCTCTCATTGAGCTAGGGTTGGCTATGGAATCAGAGAAATCTTAGTAGAGGAGGAATAAGGGAGGCCATTTCGAAAAGTATGAGGCCATTCCAAACTCATAGACATCATGTCTCCATCATTTTTCAAGAATTCATTTCAACGGACAAATCATTTGCCACACATAGGGCCGATTTTTCTTCAAACTATGTTTCAGACCAGACATTGATGAATTTGGAAAACGTGAGAGAGGTTTTTTTCCATCATACACCAATTATGAAAAACCTCCTTCAATGTTTACACAGATTTCATGGTTTTATAGAAATGTAAAAAATACAGTTTCTACAAGCGAGTTGTTGCACTTCTGGAGTGACTTTGGAAAAATCACGCGTTCTTTTATCTGGAGTCTCCAAATGAATTTATTGATGAGCCAAGTGATAACTAGACACAAATAGCTTTCCAATGAGCTATCATTTACTCAATTTGGAGTTTAGTAAGACCTCCAAAAGTTTCTTGCAAGAGAACGCTTCATTTTTTCACCCAGGTCGTTGCGCATTTACCAGTGTTGGGAGATGGGCATTTTGACAAGGTAAATGACCTTCAAATTCAAAACTAAAGGTATATCTAGAAATTAGGTTTGAATTTATTTCCAACAAGCTAACTTGGAGCAAATTGGGACACCAGGAAGGCCTCCAAAAGCAGCCCCGAAGAGGTGACTGCACGTTTGACACTGTGAGCGCGCTCTTGACTGTGAAATGGTCAAATGCGTATCACCTTGGGCACTGCGCTCTTTTTTGAGACATCCAATCAGCAATAAGTCAAGATTTTTGGGTTTATAGTGATGATTACATAGACCACGTACATTTTCTAGGCATTTGGAAGAAAACTAGATGGTCAAAAGGTCAAAAAACACCCCAAAAAATGACCTTTATGGCCTCTTATTGGCTTAGGCGTTGCGGGCTGAGAAATGTTGGGAGATTTGGTTTTTGGCTGGGAAAATGACATCCAAATTCAGAAATTCAAGTTTTTCTAGGAATCAGATAGGTAGGGCTTTCAAACAAGATATTTTGGGCCCAATTTGGACATCAGAAAAGTCTCCAAAAGTGCAGATGAAGTTGAAGGGTGTGCATGCACTTGGTGTTGCGCGCTGGCACTTGACACTGCGTGTTTGACACTTTGCCCAAAATTTTGCAGATTCGACCCAATTTTCACTTCTACCATGAAAAATGATATTTTTTCCCTTTTAATTTATAAGTTGAATATAATTATGATGCTTCTAGAGCTTACTAGGGTAGATTCATTAGGTAAAACAAATTTATGAGGTGTAATGTATCAATTTGTTTGGATTAGGGATGAGTCACTTTGACCACCCTATTTTCTTGTTAGCAGTTTAGATTTTGTTGGAAACAACTCCTCCTCTCATTGATTTGACTCCCTGAGCTTAGGATGAGTTGTTTGGGGTCTATATGATGCTTTTCCTCAGTCATTGTAATGGTTGGATTTAGTGGGATTTCTTAGGCTTTGCTAAACATCATTTCGTACTAGTTACATCAGGAGATTATGAAAAATTGTAGCTATTTCTTTGGGATCCATGTGGTATGATGCTCAGTTCAGTTTTTTCTATGTTTTCATGTGTTAAAATGTATTGTTGACTCCATTTCATCATTTCATACTCTTTATGTGAATGTATACAAGTCTGAAAGGCAGAATCCATAACTTTTATGCTCTATTTTGGGTAGACATTTCACAGTCTATGTTCTCTTTAGTTTAGGAAGAATCCATGTGGTTTACATGCACTTTCTATCTCCTCACATGTCTTTTCTCCTCATCCATCAAACCCTAAGGTTCTGATCATTGTGCCTACCTTTCCCCATCGAACACCTTGCACTTTTGACCTAATTTCCTTGCCCTAACTATTTGGCTCTTTCTAATCCAGCAAAACCCTTCAAACAAATCAAATCAAAACCCCGTGCTATTATACCTAGCCTAATATCATTTTCTTGATCTATTCATTTTCGCTAAGATCCTTACAGAGAGAGCCCTCTCCTAGCCTAGTAGGGGTAGCTACTTGGCTAAGCATGGTTTGTGGTTACATTGGCATTGCCTTCCTTTAGCCTGAGGTTCAATCCAGGTGCTAACACCAGGTAGTGGAGAGATAGGTTCTTAGACAGGCAAGTTCCAAAGACAAGAAAACTCCAAGATTAACTAAGTGTGTGAATAGTAAGGTAGGAAAATGAGGCGAAAGTATGTAACAAGACTTGAGCAAGATCACACACTTATAAATGACCATCCACATGATAATGAAACAGTGAGAACCTATAAACAAATTATATGCATCCATTTAAATGAAATAAAATTGACACTTACCTCCAAGTGCAACACTTAAGATACACCTTTCAACACAAGTGTCGACTGCAACAAGAAAGTGTGCAAAACCTTGAGAATGAGTTCATTTCATATCCCTATGATAGATAGGATCAATTAACACAAAAGAAAGAACTGGAGATGCCTCTTAAAGGTGTGCCATAACTACCTTAATTACACTTCCCTTAACAAAAGATGACATTTACAATCCCTTCAAACATGGACTTAGAAACTTAAGAAGAAAGCATAGGATGACTCTAATAACTAGAAACAACAACTCACATGACCAAAGGGAGGCTCCAAAGTTTAATATAGGCCAAAATTTGGTGGGTGATGTAGTAGCAACAACACTTAGTGATTCACTAGAACAAACTCAACTTCTTTGTTCAAGTCTAGCTTTATGCGTTGTGACTAGTATTTCAGGAAGTATTAAATCATCTTGTATATTACTTCAGTTTCCCCATTTATCTAGGATATAGAAATAACCTCTCCTATTCCATTTCTCGATTTAATACAATTACAAATATTACCATATCAAAATTGTTTCAATATGGAAGAAGGATAATATTTAGTTGTGAGTTTGAAATGATCAGAGTTTAAGTTCCATCTCCAATGTTGCTCTGTTTCTAGTAGGCTTGTTCACTACCCTAGTGGAGTCACAATAGGAAAAAAACATTGATTTTCTACCATCAATCCTGTTCAGTACCCCGATGAAGTTTCTTGCTTCACCTCTCTATGCAAGAATCCTTTCTCTTCTTTCACCCCTTATTTTGTTTCCAATATGATCATTGGAATTTTATTGACATTTATATTTCGATGGTGGAAGAGGGATCCCGACTTATTGAGATTAGGAGAGGTTATTACTTTCGAGACTATTATATATCTCTTAAATTAGTATGTTCACCTATAGTTTTTTGATCTAATAATGAGATCTTAGACTAATATTAAGGTATTACATAATCATGTGCATGGATCTACCTATGTTACTTTGTGCAATGGATCGATAACATTGCGAAATACATAGACAATGAAGTAGTTAAGGAAACATAATAGACAAACACACATAAACATAGCAAGTTTAATATGGAGTTCACCCAAAACTCTTAGGCTACATCTCCTGGTCCAGCCTTCAGTGGTGACCTCTCTATTATGTCTTCGAGAGCATACTTTTACAAAGTATGAGCTCAAACTAAGACTCAACACAACAGATACAACATCAGTAGTTTTACTTGAATCCCTCAAGCCTCTCTGAGTACACAGACTCTTTCTATCGCTCTCTGTTTATGTATTTGCTACGTCTCAACACTGCTTATTTCTGTCTCTATTAGTCTATGGCTTTAAAGCCAATCAGCGTTGTCTGTTAGTTTCCCTTTCTCGGGCTCTCTAGCTCCCCGACCTCTATCTACTCAGATCCCCCTCTGAGCGTTAGGAATTATTGCTAAATGCTTTTAGGGATGATGGCCACCTGTTCTATAATGGAATGGGTCATCGGGCCTTTGAAATCCCCAACAACAGCATTCTTTGTTTACACAAAGAAAAAAACTATGAAAATCACCAAACTGCCGTTTATCGGATTTGAATTATTATGAATTCCACCTTATAACTCTTATCAGATCTGCCTTTATGTTGCTTATCGCATCTCCACCATTGACCTGAGATATCTGGAACCAATGGCTAAGGTTCATTTTGGGTGGCCCATGCGTACGGGGGTTGACCACCCGAAAAGGGTGGTTTTCTCTCTCCGAGGCCTAGACACATGGCAGCCAGTGTATGGCCTCGGGTGCAGCCCGACCAAAACCACTTACCGCCTACGGCTCGCTCAAAATCTCACTTGTTTCGTGATTTCC
>APFE031633285.1:176858-197933 GCA_000404065.3 Pinus taeda
CTCTAGGGGTGTCCTTTTTCGTAAAGTTGTGTCTCTCGAGCCCGAAAAAGTATAAAACAATGCTCGAAAGAACCGCCCAATCATTACGACCGAGGAGTACTTTTCATAAGTAGTGATTCTGATCTGAAAAAAGTAAAAAAGAGATCAAAACCACGTCACTTCGTGACCGTTAATGAACTGGAAATGACAAGGGTCTAACGATCTTTTCGTTTTTGAACGGTCGGAAAAGGGTTTAAAGACGACCGCCTCTCATTACCATTTAACGAGTCGAGAGGACCAACTCAGCATTCTTTTCACGTTTAGAGAGTCAGAAAAGAGCAAAAAATGACTCCAAAGTGACTTTTTCGTGTATTTACCAAGTCCGAAAAAGTATAAAATACAACTCGTTTCGCCACCAAAGCTACATAAACACCTGTCGCTGCACAAGAAATCAACGTAAAATCCATTTTCAACATAAATATTCATAAAAATATTCATAAAATGACTTTTTAAAACCTATTAAGGGCCAAAAAGTTATAAAATAGTGAAAATGGTAAAATAAAAATTACTTTTCACTTTTTACCTTTGGAGAGCGACAATAGGGCTTTTTGGAGTGCGATCCTCAGTTGGCGATTATGGCAAATCCAATGGACCATTTCGAGTGCCGTCAGTGTCAGGTAAGAGGTCTTATCCTTAGCTCCATTTTCATCCGTTTAGAATTTGTTTTTAGTTGCATTTTCATCTCCTATGGGGAGGATTTTGAATTTAGGGGTTGCGCCCATTGGTACGGGTTTCGGGCACGGACCCGCGCCAATGGGGCAAGTTTCCCATAGGGCGCGCGCCCATGGGCGCAACTGTTTTAGAAACAGTCGCGCCAACGGTCGCGCGTATTTTTTGGCAAGTTTTAACAAATTCAAACCCTTTTTACCTGAAATTTCAAGTTACTTGAGAGTCTAATTCACTGTTTTGGCTTGTGTTTGCAGGGCAATCCACAAAAATGGTGATTGTATGGAAGGAACGGGAACATGACCAAGTGGACACATTGGCCCTAGCGGATGAGGATTGCATGGAAGCTCTCAGAGCGTGTGGGCTCAAAAAATATTTCATGATATCCTATTTATCAGCTCAGCCATAGCTCTTGCAGTATCTGATCGACCTGTGGGACGTAGAGGAACAGGTGTTCCAGATACGGGATCAGGTGCTAGAGTTAGACGTGTCTGATGTCTACTTCTTGACTGGATTGTCGTGACGAGGGCCGGTGCCTTGATTGACTAGGAGCAGGCCATCTGGAGAGAAGATGGATGAGGTGAAGGCTCGAGTTTGCCCAGAGGCAAAATATGGGGAGGGCACTTCGAAGGTGGATATCCCCACTGTTCAGGACCTGACACTGAGAGCATTGCTATTCACCTTCACACGAGCTGCGGGGGCGCAAGCGCCTCACGAAGCTATGAAGAACCACCTGATTTTAGCGACAGAGTGCCTTAGCCCGACGATCTTCAATTGGGCGTCAGCTGTGACAACCAATATAAAGAGGCAGCTAACAAAGGCCAAGTTGTAACAGTTCGAGTACGGTTTCATCTTGGTGACATTCTTCTTGGAACGTGTGCCAAGCTTCCAGGGCCAAGGGGCCTTTATAGCAGACCCAGCACCTCGAGAGCCGAGGATGGCTCAATGGGCAGCACTGATGCCAAGGGGTGGTGGCGTCCAACAAATGTCCTTTAGACCAAAGTTTTTCGGGTGGCTTCGCCGCCAACTGATAGTGGTGGAGGACTGGCCGTATGTAGGGACAAACTTCACCGGAGACCCCGACCTTCCCCTGCCGGAGGGAGAGGACTGGGATGAGGAGATTGGTACGTCCTCATTTTTTGATTTTGTGTTTTGATGATTTTTTTGTTAATACATACTTGTTCTAATGACCTTTATATGCACATGCAGATGTCGGCCCAGAGCATCCAGCTAGCATGTCTCCCATTGCGAGGAGACATCCAGTAGTAGCAGCAACAGGAGCAGATCCTCAGGAGGAGGGTGGTGACAGAGGGGAGCTCATCCAGAACCTCGAGGCTATCACTCGAGGGATCCTAGATTATGCTCGGCTAGCGGATGTCCCGCTAGCGTACCAGAGGCACACAGTGGGGGTGCCGACTCGCATCCATCGGCTCCTGAGGCGCTTAGTGCGAGCAGTGACGTGCTGCCATGAGCACCACTGAGACTATATACCTAGGCTTTTCCTTTCATGCATATTTTTTGAGAGACATGTTGTCTCTGGATGTATTCAAACAAACATGCATTATTTTTTGATGATGCACGGGGTGAAAACATTTTGGACACACACACACATATATATATATATACATATGTTTTATGGTTTATTGTACTTTATGCTTCTTGTTTTATGTTGAATTACATGTTATGCAAATTCCTGTCCAACACATAATTAGATAATGCATCGGTTAACGTATTAAGTCGTCTTGGAATATGTTGATAAGTAATGAAATCAAAATCCCTTTCTAATAACTTAACACGTATATACAACCTTAAAATCCGATGATCTCTGACAGAATAACGCCCATTGAGTTGGTGGAAGTTGAGAGTCCAAGTTCACAACCAATGTTCGAATGCCGAGGTTAATCGCCTCAGCTAATAATTCAATCACGACATTATATTCAGCAACATTGTTTGTTGTACAACCTAGACAAACCCCTTGAATGTCTACTAATTCACCATGAGGATCGTAGATCACCCATGCCACAGATGACAAGTTGCGTGTACTGCGGGAAGCACCATCAGCGAAACCAACGTAAGGCGATCCAGACATCTGTCCAAGAAGCAAAAAGACACAATAAGCGGCAATCATGCCAACACACCAAGACAAAAATATGAAAACATGCACACACAACACACTTGCTGAAAGCACACGTATATACAAAAAGAGAGTGCCTGGACTCATGCATAGTATTTTTTCAGATAAAGCCCATTTCGAGGCTTATCCAAGGGATTGCCTTCATAATCAATAAGCTCGTAGGTGCCTTTTTGCAAAACTCTTTTCACAATGTAGGGCCCATGCCACATAGGCTCGAATTTTCCTGTCTCCAGCTTATCGTTAGCTTGATTATAGAGCAGTATTAGGTCTCCCTCAATGAAAGAGCGGGGGTTAACAGTATTATCGAAGTGAGTTTTCACTCACTTCTTCTGAGCTTCAATAGCTAAGGAGGCTAGACGACGAGTCTCATCCAACCGCTCTAAGTAAAGAAGACGCTCTTCTACTAGAGCAGTATCAGGGAGCAATTCGACGGCTATCTTTAATGAAGGAATCTCACACTCAATAGGAAGGGTCCCCTCCAGTCCGTAAACTAACTGAAAGGGAGTGAAACTAGTGGCGTCCTTCACGGAGGTACGGTAGGCCCACAAAGCAGAGAACAACATCAGATGCCAATGCATGCCAACAGTCCTTTGAAGCATCGTGACCAAAACCTTGTTCATGGCTTCCACTTGACCGTTTGCCTGAGGATAGTACGGGGTCAAACTATCATGCTTAAGGCCCAACTGGGTTGTTAACTCGGTCATCATGTGATTACGAAAATGCTTTCCGTGATCAGTGACGATGGCTTGGGGTACTCTGAACCGCGAAATAACATGGTTGAACAAAAATTGCGCCGCGGTGTGACCGTCTTCAGACAATGTAGGCATCGCCTCAGCCCATTTCGTGAAATAATCAACAACAACGATGATGTACCCATGCCCCCCGGCCGAGCGAGGGTTACAGGTCATATAATCGATGCCCCATTTGGCAAAAGGACCGACGGTTACAACGGGGTGCAGTGGAGCAGGGGGTGCACACATTTTCCGTTGGTAAATCTGGCACTCATGACATGAATGGATAGTGAGAATGCAATCCTTGAAAATGGAGGGCCAAAAATAACTAGCACGGAGGATTTTCTGTGCAGTGGCATATCCAGACATGTGACCACCACACGCACCAGAGTGGCAGTCATTCAAAACTTGCTTTTCTTCTTCAAGAGTCAAGCATCAGTGAAGAACGAAATCAACACTGAGACGGTACAGGGTGTCCCCAATGATGCGATATGGTTGGGCTTGATGTCGGATCCGTCGACGAGCATCCTTGGAGGTCTCAGGACGGAAGGAGGATGTTTGCAAGTAGACAATAATATCCCCGTACCAGGGATCGAGGGTGCTAATGAGGAAGAGAGTTTCGTCTGGAATGGAATCCTCTAACTGAGAGGAGGCAACAGTAAATGGAAAAGAACACAACAACTCAGCAAAGACAAGTGATTTCTTAGACTTGGCCGCAGTAAATTCCAAGTCAAACTCTTGGAGGATGACTATCCACTTTGCGTATTTGCCCCCCAGCAACTGGTGTGATAGAATGTAGGTCATAGGGTTGCAATCAGAGATCACTGTCATGGTACGCAACAAGATGTAATGATGGAAGCGTTGCACAGTGCAAACAACGGCTAGTGCCAACTTCTTGACATAAGCATATCGAGATTCCATGTCTAAAAAATTGCAGCTAAGGTAATAAATAACGTGTTCAGTGCCATCATCGTCATCCTGAACCAGGACCATACCGATGGTGGTGTCAGCAGCGGCCAGATACAACGTGTAATCGCGATGATAATTCGTAGGCCGCAACAAAGGGGCAGAAACCAAAAGATTTTTAAGATGTGCAAAAGACTCTTCAGCTATGGCATCCCATCGAAACGGGGTGTCGCGCTTGAGTAACCGTGTGAAACCTTTTGCCACCTTGGCATAATTCAGGATAAATCGTCGTAAGAAATTTTCTTTACCCTGCAAACTCTGCAGTTTCCGCAAAGAAGCAGGGGGAGAAAGATTCAAAATGGCTTCGACTTTAAGGGGATCCAAGCAGATGCCCTCTCGGGAGACGATAAACCCAAGAAGTCGACCAGATTCTATGCAGAAGACACATTTATGCGGATTAAGTCGGATATTGTAGTGTCGACAGCGGAGAAAAATCTCGCAGAGATGCGACGGATGGTCTTGGCGCTTAGCCGAATGAGCAGGAAGGTCATCCAGATAAGGCTGTATGGTGTGCCGGATATCATGAAAGGCGTAAGACATCGCACGTTGAAAAGTGACACCGGCATTCTTGAGACCGAAAGGGAGCTTTTTATAAGCGAAAGTACCCCACGGACAGATAAAGGCCGTCTTGTGTTGATCGGCAGGTGCGATATTAATATGGTTGTAGCCAAAAAAGCCATCCATGAATGAATATATCTCACTCCCAGCACACTCATAAATGAGCTGGTCAATGAACAATGTGGTGTAGTTATCTTTCGGGTAGGCTCGGTTAATATCGCGATAATCGACACAGACGCGAATAGTACCCGACTTTTTATCTACACGGACAATGTTAGAGACCCAATCTGTGAGCGGGATAGGGTAAATGAAACCAACTTTAAGAAGTTTTTCAACTTCCGCTTTAATTGCTGCAGCCTTGTGGGGGTGCACAGGGCATAAACGCTGACGAACAGGTTTAGCTCCTGGATACATAGGTATCTCATGCACTACGATGTTTGGATCAATGCCAGGCATCTCTTCATATGACCATGCAAAGACGTCATGGACCTCGCGAAAAAGAGCTATATAGATTTGGATTTCCTCAAGAGTGCAAGTGACTCCTATGTAGATGTTCTCGACAATCCCTGGTTTGACAGAGATGTCGATAGGTTGGGTCTGCATAATGTTCCCCAAATTCCCTTCAGAATATACTTGATAGACCTAAATAGGTGTATGAAGAGGTTGTGAAGGGAGACACGGAGCAAACCGCTCGAGACAAGTCAACGTTTCCCGAAGGGTTGGGAGAAACGAGGAACGGTGATGAAGATTGAACCACGGAGGTTCCTCGAGAGACATGGTCTCTATGATGGCTTCATCGGAAGGAAATATTTCCTTTAATGGGTCCAAGGAGGCGCATTCTCCAAGCCAAGGGGAATAGTCATATGAGTCAAGAGCTCCGCTTAAAGAAGCAGATTCAGCAGGAGGATTCGATACAGCAGCAATTTTGATGTAGTTGAGCTCGGTGGGACTCAACGGCATCTCCTCGCCCCATGATTCTATCTGGTCAATGGGGGGAAGGACCCAAGATCAGAACGAACCAAAATCATACTGATGGAGGCGAGGTTTGGAGGTGGAAGCGAAAAAAACACCCATGAGGGCGGGATCTTTGAAAAGCCTGGCTCCCACACTCTTGAAAGGGATGGAGGTATGCTCCACGAAGGGCACCTTGCCTTCAGAAGAATAAGCGAAGAAGGAGAGCTGGTCTACCGTGACAATTTCCCCTGCTGAGGGAAACGTATGACACAAAAGAGGGACGAAGCTACGACATGCATGGCATACGTTCAACTCCGACCCAGAAGGAGGTTGTAAGTAAGATTTGCGTCAACGACCTCAAATTCCACTTCAACGGTTTTCCCTTCTAAAGTAATTGGAAATCGTTGAAGAATACCATAGGGACGAGATTCTCTCCCATCGAAGGCTTCCAGTGTCGTGGGAGACTGGCTCAAAGTCAGAGACCCGATCGCTTTGCAACAAGCAATAGACATGATGCAAATTGACGTGCCTTCATCAATAACTGTACAATGGATCATTTTCGAATTGATGATGACTTGTATGAGAAAGGCAATCTGATGAGGCAGCCTTGGGACATGGCTCTCGATATCAAAGGTGATCAAATCCGAATCTGTCGGGTCGATGCCACTGATGGCCAATAGCAGGGACTTCCTCTGAGGGGGGCAACTCTGGAGAACTTCTAAAGCGGACATAGCCGACAGAGCCTACGCTAAGTCCTCAACTATGCTATAGTGCTGGACAACACGAGCATTTGGGTTGTAAGATGATCTCTGGAGTACTCCTTTGGGAGGGGGTCGGATCGTCGTCTCAGTACTAGGTCTCTCGATGTGGAGCGGACCAGAACTGGATGGAGGAGCACTTGAGGGGACCTCAGGCTCCTTCCCAGCGGATGACGGATACTCCTTTGTTCGAGTCGTTACATGCACGGGAATGGATCCAGCCATGAACACTTGGGAACCAAAGGGAGATGAAGACGAAGATGGATCAGCCACCATTTGAGTCTGTTGAGAGGGGAAAGGTTCTTTCATAACCGCAGGAATCCCAGGAGCACCTTTCAACAAACGACTAACCTCGGACCACCTTGGGAAGTCCTTGGTATAGTGATCCTCATCACATATGAGACAAGGATACTTGGGTTTGCGCTTGGCTCCTTTCTCGGATGGAGGTTTGGAGGAATCTTGTTTAGGTTGCTCAGACTTATTCTTTGCTTTCCTCTTTTTCTTTCCTTTCGAGGCCTTGTTCACCGTGGTGGACTGGACGGCATTAACCTTGGAAGTACTTCCAGGATTAGAACCACCCTAAGAAGTGTTTTCGTTAGAAGCATTCGATTTTTGCTTCCCAGGGTTTGAAGATGATTTTTTCGACGATGGATTTACAGAGCCAATAACCCCATCAACGGATGGCTTTGGTGGAGCTTTGGATGTACCGTGTCTCGAGGCATCAGGAAAATACTCATATAAAGTACCTGACTGAGAATAAACTAAGTCAAGGTACTGAGCACACGCGATAGCTTGCTCTTCAGTTACGCAAGCTCCCATAGAAATGTCCCGTGCAATCTTAGGGACAAAGGAAGTCGTGAACCAATCAGTGAGGAGTTGATCAGGAATCCAGAACTTGATCAACCGACGACACCGTCTGCATTCATGTATATGATCAGAGATGTGCGTAGCCGTGTCCTGCTTGAGAGACTTAAGGAGATGAGTTCCCGTCTCATACCGAATGGGTAGCTAAAAATGAGTGAGAAAGGCCATTGCCAATGAATTGAAATCTTGAAAAGATGTACGGGTCAATTCAATTTACCATTTAGCAGCGGAGCCGGTGAGAGTCCTTTGGAACAGGCGAAGCCGAACTGAATCGTCAATCCATGAATTGGATGAACACTAAAGGTGGTAAGTCATTACATGGGCTTGAGGGTCCTCTCCATCTTTGCTATAAAATTTGGGACAATCACCGGGTATCTTAGTTGGAACTGGCGGCCATTGTGGATTATGCAAGATAGGATCATTGATTAATTTCGACACATCGGGCAGTTCCAACGTTGCTAAGAATGGTAGCTGTGGGTTAAAGGACATCTGCGGATATGAGGTAGGGCCAGAGTTCCACCCAGTTGCTGGTTGTCCCCATTGACTTTGTCCCGTTGGGCCGGGTCCATAAGGGTTGTATCCATAACCAGACGGTTGATTCTGGTTCTGCCCCCCAACACCCCATTGGTTACCATACTGATTAGCAGGAGCAACATTGGGTTGTTGATAATTTTGATACGGGGTGGCCTGCGGCTGTTGATAATTTTGATACGGGGCAAACTGAGTTTTCCCCTGGGTTTGCTGGTATCCATACGGTTGCTGGGCTCCATATTGAGCCTGGGAACCAGGTTGCGTTTGATAAGAAGGTTGGGATTGAAACCCACCATGCGGCTGGAGACCAGTTTGATTCTGGGGCTGATAACCGGGTTGAGCTTGAGAAGCAGGACCCATCTGCATGCCCGATTGAGCAGGCCCAGAGAGATGTCCTTAAGAAGACTGAGGTTGGGCCATCTGGCCGGAAGGTTGTCTAGGTTGGATTTGGGACGGACCTACTTGCCCAGAAGGTTGAGCTTGTTGGGTGTTCGGTTGTCCTTGCGCAACCGAGGGTTGTCCTTGCAGACCAAATGGCTAACTAGGCTGAGCAGTGGGTTGGCCTTGCTGCATGTAAGGCTGACCACTTTGCCCAGAAGGGTATCCTTGCTGGTTCCTAGGCTGTCCTTGCTGCGCGTAAGGTTGTCCCGGATTCCGTAGGGTTGACCCGAAAGGTATCCCTGTTGGACTCCAGGTTGTCCTTTTTGAGCATAAGGTTGTCCCGGGTTTCCAGAAGGTTGCCCAAGATATGTAAAAGACGGACCACCAGAGGCCGAAGGTTGTCCCTGGGAGGGTTGTCCTTGCGAGCCTCCAGGCTGCCCTGGATAGGTTTGGCCATAATAATGCTGCCCATAATTAGGTTCTGTGTAGGATGGTTGACCTTGGTATGATGGTCCTTGATACGGCTGCCCTTGATCTGGATGGAATTGGCCACCACCATAACCGGTGGTACCCCAAGCGACATTCAACGGAATTGAAGACTCAACCGCGGGTTGAGCTGGCAAGGAGGTATACAAATGATGACCTATAGGGTCATAATAGGGGCCTTGCGCGCCTGGATTTTGGACAACATGCAAGTATTGAGAATATGCCCCCCCTGTTGGAATGGTACCGGAAGAAGGTGGGGCACTGCTTGCAGGATGAACAACTCTGGCTGCATATGCTGACTGACCATTATGTACTGGACCACGGGATGGGCCAGCAACAGTAGTTACGACGGAAGAATCCGTAACGGCACTAGCAACTGGAGTTGAAGATGCAACAAAAACGGTTGGATTGGTCGGAACTAACGTGACAGCGGTATTGTGAACTTGGGAAACAAAAGATCTCGTAGTGGGAACGACGTTATGATCCCACATGGTACCAGAAGAGGAGGTCCCAGAGCCCATGGAATCCCTCAGAGATCTATAGCGCGCAGGCACTGTAATACCGAGAGGTGTAACAGTGTAGGGCGTAGATATGACCAGGGATGTGGCCGGGATAGGAGTTTCATACTTGACATAACAGGTGTTCCACTTGATACAGGAGATGTATCCTCCATATCAGAGGAAGCCATCGGGGTCTAAACACCAGTAGGAGTAGAGGGATAATCCTCTTCGTAAGGTTCCCAAATAGGGTTCCAAAACAAATCATGAAGCTCGTCCTCTGGAGCACGAGAGTTCAATGGTTGGACACTTGGAATAACAGGGAAAGTCTCACCACAAACCAGTGTCTCAGGAGCAGCAGAAGAAGGAGACCCTTGGTCACTAGGGACGGGAGACGGGATCGATGGATCCGCCAGGATGATCGAATTCAAAAAATCCTAGACAAGCTAACGGAGAAAGACCCTACTCAAAACTAACGCACACAAGATCTAACAAGGTAAATGTAATCGTGGTCGAATAAATTTTTAAGACATTAGGACACAACTTGATCTTTTCATGTTTTAAGAGTCGAGAAAAGGAAAAAAGATGATTCTAGTCACCTTTGAATATTTAGTGAGCCCGAAGTGACAAATGCTCAAGTGAGCCCTTTCTTTTAAGGAGTCCGAAAAGGATCAAAAAAGCGACTACTCTGGAGAAACTAGGCAAGGGGTTTACCAGACAATCCGTAAAACTGCATATACACCTTAGCAATCATATGAATGACAAGGACTTTCCGTACGACAGTCAACCTTCCTGAATGCTGTGTTCGGTGCGTTACAGGCTGTAAGGCGGCAGACAAGGCTTCCTGTGGATCAAGGATGATAAACTAGTGGAGTCTCCCCATATATACGCGACGGTACGTGGGAGCACAAGTCCGTACTAGACCACAGTTGAGTCACACAAGGAGGAATCACCCAACCTTAATGTGAAAACAAAAGTGACTAGGTTTAACGATGCCGGAGCACGTCTCTAGCCTAGACCTCTAGAATGTGAGCATTATGTTCCAATGCGTTTTTATGTTCATTCGATTTATTTTAAAGTTGATCTTGAGTTAAGTTTTGGTTTTTAGGTCCTACCGTATGTAATCTCTCAAAATCCCTAAATGCAATCTATATGCCAAAACATGTCATTCCATTTGATGAATGCTAATTAGAAGAGAGTTAAAGAGCTTTCATGCAAATGAAACGATCACAAACAACAAAGAGTTTCCCTAATGCAGCTAATGCAAATCAATAAACTTTTCTTTAAGATCACTAAATCACTAATCGAAATGAAAAGTCCTAATTTTCATTAACTGTTTCAAAGCAAAAGAGATTTTCTTTTTCAATAATGGAAAAATGCACTAAAGAACTTTTGAGAAACAATACAAACAAATTCTAACCAATACACACACGTTCAGTTCCTCAAATCAGCAAATCAAACATTTAAAGAACCAAAAAGATCCCAAAGAGAACAATGAGCCGTGTGATCTGGGCTCAAAGTGAGATGAAGCGAAATTCAAGTGAAGACGAGGCAAATCGCCCAAATAACGCAACAAAATGATTCACAACTACCCAACAAGTGTAAGGGAGCAAACACAAGAGTCGACTGGACCACAAAAAGATCAAAACACCTTAGGAAGGCTCGATTCACAAGACCACTAGATGCCCTAGGGCTAGAAATGCGAAATCGATAGAAAAAAGCAAACACCCAAAGGGTAGCGATCAAAACCAGTCAAATCACACTCCAACACACTCAAGTAGTCCAATAAAGGTACTTAGGACAAAACCACAGCTCAAAAAGTTGAGAACCAAGCAAACTTCAAAAGTTTACAGGCCTGGCGCAACTGTCAGGCTGCAACAAGCGCCTTTCAGGGATTGGCGCGGGTTGTAGGTGTGCAACATGTGCCAACTGGCGCAACTGTCATGCTATAAACTAGTGACAATCGATTTTTCTATGGAAAAATAAAAACAAAAGAGCCAAGGCCAAACCAGCAATACCTAAGTACTCTCAAGAGGCAAAAACAACACAGGTCTTCAACCCAAAAAACTAAACAAGAGGGAGAAACCAAGGAAACAATCAAGGAACAAGGCAAGTTCCAAGTCGTTCAGTTTGCAAACTAAACCGGAGATGGACTGAAGTAGCGTTGATCTACTTCGTTAATGCAAAGCAATAGCGTTTCGAAGGCTATATGGCTAGACTTCAGGCTCTGTGTAAAGTTTACAAATCAAACAACAAGACAAGATAAACAAACAAGGCAAAAGCCAACTCCCCAGCGGAGTCGCCAAATTGTTGTACAGGTAAATCCCCTCTGTGGACAGAGGCGATCCCACTAGGCTAAATTGGGTCTAGCAACAATCGAACAACGCTAACACGCAGGTTCCTAATTGCAAAGTAAAGGCCAATGATGAGAGCCTACCTCGCATCCAACGCTAGTATTCGTAGAAGAGTCCTCGCTTCTGTTCTTTCGCTTCAGTTGGTCACAATCCTCGCGATCCTCATGAATAGACACCTGCACATGCAAAGAACAAGACAAATACAAGCATAAAATCCAAGAAATGCAACTATGTATCAGTCAGAAAGGATACAACTCAAACATCATAATAAAGACACATGAGTGGAACCATAATGATAGTCGTCTATTATTATTGATAAACAAAAGAGATTACAACCAAGTTCTGACGTCGAATCCTCCTTTGGCTGGGTGATCAACAACACATGCCTTGCAAAGCTTGTAGGGGATAGGGAACAAGCCTCTCTCTCCTTGATTACTTGGACTTGGATCTCCTCCTTAAAGATATAGCCTTATAGGGATGAACAAGGCCTCTTGTAACATGAGCTTAGCAATTCTCAGACTTTGGGACTTAGATTTGGGAGCTTGAAAAGTAGAATTACTAACTAGATTGTCAAAGGGAAAAGAACAAGCTTATATAGAGGTAGGAGGAGTAGATAAGACCATCTACCAGATTCATGGGATTGTCCTTATCATTAGGAAGCTTCCATGGGAGGTGGAGAACTACTTCCGTCCTTGGGAGATACGAAGCCCAACTGAACTAACTCAAACTGGAATCAGTTCATGGATAGGTTAGAAGGAACCTTCGGAAGTTTGTTTGCTAAAAAATTTACCCAACTGGGTTGGCGCTAGTGCGACTCTGAGACAGAGTGCTAGCTGGCATGCCCTCTTTGGAGGATTTCCCCTATTGGCGCAAGTGATACACTGTGGAACAGTGCCAATGGAGAAAGGGCTATATTTTTGGGTATTTTGCAGAAGGTGTCTTCAGGGCATATGGAGTACATACTCTAGGGGATACAATGCAGGTGTTTTCAAGTTATGTCACTTCTCACAGGTCCTGGAATAGGTCCTCCAATGTACGGGAGAAGGGGTAACAGGGATGGTGACAAAATACTGTGTAACACCTATCCAAAACTGTAACTTCCTACAACTCATTGAGATATTCAGGCAACAGATCATCAATAGAAGGCAACTGACTTTTCTCTTCGGGATCTTCAATCAATGAAGATTCAAATAGTCTCAAGTTCTCTGCATTAACTACTAAATAGATGTGCATGTAAGCTAGAAAATCAAGGTGAAAAGCATTCTCACCAATTTTCTCAAGTATCTTGAAAGGCCCATGCCTTATTGGCTTCAGCTTCTTACCTTCACCTTGCGTTCTATCTTTGCTGATGTACAGCCAGACTTGATCACCAACTTGGTAGCTATGCTTAATTCGATGCTTATTATGCCTTGCCTTGTACTTGGCCTGGCTTCTTTCCAGCTATTCATGCACTGCCTGGTGAATTTCTTGGATCTGTTCAATGAACTTGGTTTGTCCACATTATTGTGTCCATCAATTGCTATGTCTTTACTAAAGACAAAATCCAAGGGAGACCTTGGTGTAAAACCAAAGTAAGTCTCAAAAGGAGATCTCTATGTAAAAGAGTGTTTAGCACAGTTGTAATCATGTTGCACATAACACAAATGTTCATCCCAAAGCTTAGGATTCTTGCTGCAATAGCCCCTGAGCAACTGGTTCACTGTCTTGTTGACCACCTCTGTTTGGCCATCTGTTTGTGGATGAAATGTTGCGCTCTTCTTCAATCTGGTGTCCATCAACTCCCATACACTATACCAAGACTTCCCAACAAAATGGGAATCTTGATTAGATACAATGGAAGTGGGTAACCCAAAATGAACCCATACATGCCGAAAGAACAACTTTGTTGTTTGTTCAACTGTAATCTACTTGTTACAAGGTATTAAAATAAACATTTTGCTGAACCTATCCACAATAACATATAAGTAATCATGACCCTTTCTATATTTTGGCAATCCTCCAACAAAGTCCATGGAAACACTTTCCCAAGGATGAGAAGGAACTGGAAGTGGAGTGTACAAGCCTAGTTTTCTATTGTTGGGCTTACTTTTAGCACACATGGTACAACCTTTAATATATCTAGAAACTATTTCATGCATTCTTGGCCAATAATAGAATCTTTGCAATTGTGCAACTATTTTACTTACCCCAAAATGACCTGCTATTAGAGAAGTATGTGCTTCTCAGATTATGTTAACTCTTTCAGTTTAAGGAATTCATAACTTTCCCAAATGATACAAGAGTTGGTCCTTAACATGATAATCCAATTCTTCTACTTGTTTGTCATGACTTAAAGTTGCATATACATCTTTAAAATCTACATCTTGAGCATATTGTTCAATGTGGCTTTCATGCAATACTGGGTTATGCTGAAGTATAGTAGATGCATTTATGATTGGTCTAGATAACATATCTGCAACCTTATTGTGTATGTCTTTCTTATATCTGATGACAAGATGAAACTATTGTAGAAAACCCATCCACTTATAGTGTCGTGATTGCTACAATTTAGTTTGTGAGTGTACATATTGAAGTGGTTGATGATTAGTATGTATAACTATTTCTTTGCCCATTAGGTAATGTTTCCACTTTTTCACACTCTGTACTAATGCATACAATTCTTTATCATATGCGTGATAATTAACTATTGCATAATTAAATGCCTCAGAATTATAGCATATGGGTTTACCATGTTGCATCAACACTGCTCCAATGGCATAGTCACTGGCATCTGTTTCAATCTCAAATGGTCTTTGGAGATCTGGCAATGCTAGTACTGGTGTTGTACTAATCTTTTGTTTCAAGGCGTCGAAGACTTTCTGCTGTTTGCCTCCCCACTTAAACACCTTGTTCAATCCCGTTAAAGCATGTAAGGGAGCTGCAACCAAGGAAAACTTAGCAATAAACTTTCTCCAATATTGTGTTTCTCATAGGAAGATCCTAACTTCTGTAGCAGATTTGGGTTTAGCCCAGTTCACAACGACTTCAACCTTAGAGGGATCTATATTCAATTCACCACCCCCTACAATATGACCCAACTAATTCAAAGATGTTTTTCCAAATTCACATTTTGATAACTTAGCATAGATATTTTCTCTTTTCAAAACATCTAGAGTCTGCTTTACATGCATTAAATGTTCTTCCCACGTTTTACTGAAAACAAGAATGTCATCTAAATATAAAATTACAAAATCATCAATAAAAGGCATGAGTACATCATTAATAACTCTCATGAAAGTGGTAGGAGCATTAGTTAGGCCAAAAGGCATAACCATTCATTCATACATCCCTTGCTTTGTTTTGAAAGCAATCTTCCATGCATCTTGTTCTGCTACTCTAACCTGATGATAGCCACTACGCAAGTCCAACTTGGAAAAGTAAACATCTTCTTTCAACTGAACTAATAGATCATCTATGCGAGGAAGAGGATAACGATTCTTGATAATTATTTTATACAGTGCTCTGTAATCAATCACATCCTCCACGAACCATCTTTCTTTCTCACCAACACAATTGGAGATCTACATGGTGATGTGCTTGGCCTTATGAACCCTTTATCAAGCAACTCCTGTACCTGCTTCTTGATCTCTGCATTCTCTAAAGCAGATAACCTATACATTACGATGTTAGGAAATGGAGCATCTTGTTGCAAATGAATATCATGTACTACTTCCCTTTTGGATGGCAAACCTTTAGGTTCTTGAAATAGGATATCATATTCTAAGTCAAATTTCTATTTAGCATCACAACCTTCAAATGCATTGGTTTTACCAGGGGTCTTTTCCTTTACAACCATTAGTAAAAATTGCTTGCATGAATTTACAATTATTTTCATCTGCCCTAAGTTTATGAGAGTGTAGTTATTTCTAAGCTGATGAGCTCTTACAATATATTCTATTCCATCTTTTGTGATTAGATACTTATTTTCAGTTCTATAGAAAATGACCTTCTATCATACAAGTAAGGACTTCCTAAAACAATACCACATATATAGGGGAACTATATCTAACTCAACCTCATCTACAAAAGTTGACCCAATAGCAAATCTAAGTTTACATTGTCTAGTCACGTGTAGCTTTGCTTTATCACATACCCAACCTAATGGATATGGCTTCTTGTGAGGTGTTGTTACTAAGCCCAACTTCTTTACAATTGTTTCAGAATTCAAGTTTACTTGTGAACCACTATCAAATAAAGTATCAATCTTTTGATGCTTGGAAATAACTCTAATATGAAAAGCTCATGTCTTTTCCTCTCATTATTTTCATTATCAATATATTGAGCAAAATTACTTGTATATGCTTTAGAATTTTTACCTTTTATACTTGTGGTTGTGACTGTTGTTTCATCACCTGAGTCTGACCCCAAATCTTTCTAAATAGAAGCAACAATCTTCTTCTTCTTACCACCAAAATTCTTAGGTTTTAGATCTGGATGCAAAGACTAGCAGTCTTCATCATCATGCCTATCCTTCTTACAGTGAGTGCATGAAGGTTTGTCTTTCTGTACAATGTTTGTCTTCCTCTCCTTCCATTTTTGCTTCTTCTTTTCCTTGTTCTTGCTTGTAGTGGGTTTTGATGATCCCCCAATCTCTGGGTTCACTTTCTTGCCTCTAGCCTCTATATGTGTAGCATGAACAGATACCTCATCTATGCTAGTGGGGTTAAACATGAGAATGGTGTGCCTCAAATAGCTGTGTAGACCACCTATATACTTCAATTAAGTTTCAGGTGAGTCTAGAGAAATGCCTAGAATTAAAGCTCTTTTTCTAAATTCCTGGGTATAGCTTTGTACACTTTTGCCCTTTAATTGGTGAAGAGTTTGCCAACTCATAATTGCTTGCTACATATAAGATAGTGGATAGAATTAATTTTTAATGTCAGAAACAAATTCATTCCAGGTAGAAAGAATTTTACCATGCTTCTTCAAATTAGCTTGTGTCTTGCCTTCCCACCACACTAGAGCAGTTCCTCCAAGGCGAAGGCTAGCCAGCTAAATCTTTCTCCTTTCTGAATTGATATTCTGCACCCTGTGATATACATCAATCTTTCTAATCCAGTTATCTAGCTTTTCTGCATTCAATTCACCATCATAAATTGGTAAATCAAATTTCACATCTAATTTAATCACAACAGTTTTCTTATTTTTCTTTTCAGGGCTAATTTTATGTGAAGAAGATGATGAGGATGGTGATGATGGAGTAGATGATGGGAGGGTCTATCTTCTTTCCATTTTCCTTCTAGATGCCCATCTAGAAGAGGTTCCTCTTCTCCTTTTTCTGTTTCAGGTGCTGAGGTGCTTTCACCTCTGCCTTTCTTAAATTCTCAATACATCTCCTCCACCATGGCTCTCATGGTCATGAAACTATCCATGAATTGAGATTCTGATTCCGATGAGGTTTATTCTTCCATCCTCCTCCTAGGATAGACTCTTCCAATTTCTGGATTAGCCTTGACATGTTCTCCTTCTCCTAGTTTGAGCTTTGATCTAGTTAGCATTCAACAATCCAACACAAACTTGTCTAACCTTAGAAAACTTAAAGCTTTGATACCACCAGATCTAATAATGAGATCTTAGACTAATATTAAGGTATTATAGACTCATGTGCATAGATCTTCCTATGTTACTTTGTGCAATGGATCAATAAGATTGTGAAATACATAGACAATGAAGCAGTTAAGGAAACATAATAGACAAACACACATAAGCACAACAAGTTTAATATGGAGTTCACCCAAAACTCTTGGGATACGTCTCCTAGTCTAGCCTTCAGTGATTACCTCTCTATTATATCTTCAAGAGCAAAGTTTTACAAAGTATGAGCTCAAATTGAGTCTCAACACAACAGATACAACAACAGGAGTTTTGCTTGAATCCCTCAAGCCTCTCTGAGTATAGACTCTTTCTATCACTCTCTGTTTCTGTCTTTGCTTTGTCTCAGCACTAGTTGTTTATGTCTCAGTCAGTCTGTGGCTTTAAAGCCAATTGGTGTTGTCTATTCGTTTCCCCTACTCGGGCTCTCTAGATCCCCGGCCTCTGTTTGCTCAGATCCCCCTTTGAGCATTAGCAATCATTGCTAAACACCTTCATGGATGGTGGCCACTTGTTCTATAATGGAATGGGTAATCGGGCCTTTGAAATCCCCAACAATAGCATTCTTTGTTTACACAAAGAAAAAAAACTGTGAAAATTCGCCAAACCATCGTTTATTAGATTTGAATTATTATGAATTCACCTTATAAATCCTATTAGGTCCACCTTTATGTCGCTTATCGCATCTCCATTGTTGATTTGAGAGATCTGGATCCAACAGTTGAGGTTCATTTTAAGCAGCCTATGCATACGAGGGTTAACCGCTCGAAAAGGGTGGTTTTCCGAGGCCTAAACACTGTTAAGGGATAAATTCCCCTAGGGTCCTTGGTTAATACGCTAGAAAATCGGAGGTTATATATACAGAGAAACACACATTCCATACATCCATAATGCTAATATAAGCAAACTCTACAATTAGGGGCGTACCTGAGGTCCTTCGTTTGAGAAGATCCTAACAAGGTCCAAACCCTCTTGGAGTTCCTTTTGCTCCTTCAACCTGCAAAAAATCAATTCAAGAAAGTACAACAGTATATGGACTAAACATCATAAAGAAATCATCTTCATAATATATTGAAAGGTAGTTATTTATGCAATTAAACAACCATTCATATATGAATCATAACATGAATATCATAAACATGAAGAAGATTTATATCAAGAACAAAGACAAGTGTTTCTTTTATTATAGACAAATAAAGTACAGAAAGGAATAATTTCACTTGATTTGTCCTTTCGCAGGCTCCAAGTGGGACCGTCCTCTGGATTCGTCCAGTCTCAAGCCTTTAACAAACTCCTTCCATGACTTACTCCCTGATATCTCAAGTAGTAGATAGACATCATCACACAAGGAAACAAGGGTTTCCTGAAAATGGGGGAAGTGCAGGAGGCACAAGGATCTTTAGACCTGGTCAGGGAAATCTCAGCATAGTAATCTTTCTCTCTCTTCTCTCCTCCCTAAGGCCTTCCCATTGAAGCCTTTTTATAGTTCTCCCAAAGTAGTTTTTTAGTTGGGAATTCGTTGGCAACAGTTGGGCCACGGGCACTAACAGGTAATCAATAGGTGAAACCCTTGATCTCCGCCCAAAATTAAGGAGATTTATTTTTTTAAGTGTTTTAAGACATATACGCGGGTTGGGTATACACATACCCATGTACACACGCGTTTAGCTCAGGGCAATGTTGCGTATAGGGAATAAAACACTATTTTTTAAATTTTGGACCAAGTCTGGAAGGAGGGGTTGCCCTAGGCCATGAATGCAACATCACAAACCTCAGGAGTCAGATTTGGAGCTATAACAAATGCCCCCTAATATATGAGGTCAAAAGGGGTACATGATGGTCGAAATGTATTAAGAAAGTTCATGGAAAGGAAATCTATCAAAAACTGAGAAGGACTTCACCAGAGTTCAGCCTGCCAAGCCACAAAAGGAGATTAGAAAGAAACACTGTCTGAGGCGGGCATACCCATGCTCAAAAGAAGTACATCATGTCTACATACCAAGTACAAGCAGATCCATTAAGTATACAAGTATAAAAGACTGGAAAATACATAATGGATCATCTGATCATGATCGAACAATTACATGTTTGAATATCACATATAAGAATGTCAATGATGTTGAAGGATGAAGCGGATCACTGATATCAAAGACTGATACCAACAACTACCAAATGAACATGATGGAGTAAGATGGTACTACACTGCAAACTCAGGTGCCAGCATATAAAATGTCACCATGAATGACTGCAACATATAAGGTGGAGTGGTATCAACTAGCAGCAACAGGAGCAACTGTCAAGTGAAACAATGAATGCTGATACAACCTGAGGTCTTCACCGACCACTGTGGTACATTTCTACAACATGGGAATAAATTATCTAAAGTTGACCACGCGAGAAATCTTTTGATTACCGGTCATTGATTTATACCATTAACAAATGCAAGACTGCTCACCGATAATGATAATGAGCATCAAGGTACCTAGTACAATCTAACAAGTGTGAATAGATGAGCTGAAGTCGAACACCTGTAAGAATCTATCAATCAGGAGACAATGATGGTTTCCCACTATCGATAGTGAAGGATCCACCACTAATGATTGCAAAACCCAAGGTACTACCCAAGGACTCTAGATATTTTCCCCAGAGCAATGAGTCGAAGTCGATAGGGAAAGATCTGCTAGAGGGAAGGCATTAAGGCATCCTTCATAAATCTAGCATGAGTGTAACCTGTAGGCCAATAATGTGGAAGGAATCAAACAAAAACGATGTAGTAACTCGACCGAAGTACGTTTCCAGCGTACACAAGATGTGGCTAGTGCATGGCAGAAACCTCTAAACCAACCAATAATGAAGGTTGACGCAGAGGCGAGGTATCCACCAATAGGGTCAAATGGAAACCAAGGTACTGCACGAATCTCAATGTGTGATAATGTAAGTTGATGTCGAACACAAGGGAAACCACTCAGTCAAAGACCCATGACACTGATCGATGCTAAGCACAAGGTGACCTATCAGTAATGTAAATAGGGCCAAGGTGCAGCTCTAGGCCTGTCCTCAGAGCAACATGTCGTCGTCGATAAGGACAAGATCCACCAGCAAGAAGTCAATGGAGACCTTCTCAAACCAGCACGAGTAAAGGACCAATATAGCTAATGTGATGATAGACATGATACTGACAACCAGGGATGGCCGACTGAAAAATGAGTCAAGAGACATCGTAGAGAGGCCGACTCAAGCTAACTTCCCTTGAACAAAATCACGACACAATGTGACTATGTGGCAGCATATGATGACTCTGTATAAGTCTGTCATGCAGGAGGCACGAATGAACCCTCCATATGATTCTAAGAGATAACCAATCGGGGGAGAACTGACTCAATAACAATGTTAAGGTGTACCTAAGTCAAACTAAATCCCGCCCAAATGAAGGAGACTTTGTTTTGAGTGCTTTGTTCAAGGGCGACACAACTGACTCTGTTAACACTCAGGTTGTCCCCTGCTCCTTAAGGGATACGACCGAGG
>APFE031633299.1:969-29893 GCA_000404065.3 Pinus taeda
TGATGTACCAACTTACCCAAAAACGGGGCCCACAATTTGGCGTTTCATCTTCTAGGGTAAGGTTTTGGAATGTGAAGGGTTTTCCATTGTTTCTCAACAATAAATAGGCCTTCGAGCCTCATTGTAACACAGTTCAGAGGCATGTAGCCACACATCTCTTCTCAGAGATAAGCTGTCATCGCCCTAGCTGGTTTATTTCCATTTCTGGTTGTAAGCATATTTCAGTATTTTCCATTAATGAAATGAAGTATTATTTCCGCTGCATCTCTGTATTTATGGTTATCTCTGTAATCTATTGCGTTCCTGTTTAAATCCGGATCAATGTTGTCGATATGTTATTGCTTCATTGGTTATCTAGTCTACCTCTCTATTGGCTACCCAATGAACATAATTGAATTCCAATGAACAAATCATTGAGTCTTATCTTTGATCCAATCAATAATTGATGCAATTTCCGATGATCAATTTTTAGCTTTTCTATTGAGTTAGTATAGCATAATCTTTATCAATCTTTGGCTTCTCCGTTGATTGAATCTATTCTAGTCTTCAATTTATTGGAAATGTAACTAGGTTCAGTCTTCATAATTATCATTGTACTTATATTAATATGTATTTTATGTAAAAACAAAAGAAGAAAAATAAATTAAATTGTGTTTATTTTTATAGTCAAAGCATGTTCTTCGTGCTTATAGTGTTTGTTGAGTCAAAAGAAAATTCATTATAATCAAAGAAATGTAATTGAGTGATCCGTAAACTATTGTGGATATTCCACTGGACAATTTGTCACAACAGATCTGATAATAATATACTAAAATTCTCAATTTCAACACTATTACAATTTATTTAAACGATCTGTAAATTTAACTGTAATTAGTGCATGCAAATGGAAATTATGTAGAAAGGTAGAGAATGACAAAATAATCTCACACACACACATAAGACACCAAATAGGCTTTGGAAAACCCTTTCGAGAGAAAACCTAGCTCGAAGGTGAGGTCACTTTGCTCTCTTTCTTTGTCTGGAAATATGGTTGCAAGTACAAAGAAGTAAGGTTTGTGGCCCGTGGGCTACTAAAGTGCACAAATCTTCCCTATGTGCTCTACCTTTTATCCTTCTTGGATACCTTTGCTAAACTGTGGAACAAAATTCTCTCGAAAGAATGGAATGCCTTTTCCTCCCAGTGATATGGTTATAACATAGCCCGATAGCCTACTAGTGGTTAAGTTTGACTACATCAACTCTTAACTAGAGTTACAATATAGACTCTTCTAGAGTCTTCTACATCACAATCACGTGGCTAGCCCCTTGTCCATGGATAATAGGAGCTGATGCAGCATCCTCCCGAATTATAGGTGTGAAAATAGGAAGGTCAACTTTTTAGTGGCATAAGTTTTGCATACAGACTCTAATTGATGTGCTTCTTACACAGTTGGAAAGATATTTGTGTGTAAAATAGCATGAAATGGTGTTGTGATAAGGCAACAATTTTTTACCCCCAAAAAACATCGTTTTATGCCTCAAAATGCTCTTGGAAGGTTTTAGACCCCATCCCATGAGCTTATTCCTCCACTTTTTCCACTCTTAATGCATCGAGATGGATGACAAACAATATAACGATCCAATCCAAATAATTGAGTCAAACTCCCATTTGGAGTTCTTGTAAGAAAGTGAAATATTTTTCTATTGAGTCAAAAAGTCAACTTGTCATCCACGTGACCAAGTCGACCCTACCTGGACAAGTTGGCCTAGAAAAGGCAGTTATTAGACCTCCTAGACATGTATAAATAGAAGGCAATTCGACCTCGTTTGGACACTCAACCATCACATTTATGTGCCAAGAAGATAAATATACCTAGACAAAGAAGAGAGATGACAATCAAAGGAGATAGAAGATGAGTTGTTTTATTCCCTAGTCATGTTCACATGTGCGAGTCTTCTGAGGCAGTTCTATGGTATTTCAAGCCCAATATTTTAGGGACTGAAATTTCAAGAGATGACCGATTTCTGAAATTTGACTAGTATTGAATTCTATTAACTATGATTTGTTGGAGATGGATTGAAGGAGGGTTGACTTGGGTCTTTATGGAATTATTGGTCTTGGTCTTGTCTTGGGTCTTAGATACCTCACTTTGATATGCTTCTATAAGAAGAGGATTTTCTTGGGTTTTACCCCTTGTGGGGTTTTTTTCCTGGCTTGGAGACTACATCTTTGTATTTTTTGTCTCTTGTGATCTTCATGTTTTGTATTTTTCCTAATTTCTTGATGAAGAAGAGAACATAAAATTTAATAAGAAACCAACAAAATTCACAAGTAATTATCAAGTAAGAGAAATCTAACCTAATCTACTAGCATCTAGATTTCTCAACACAAGTCTCCTTTAAAATGATGTTGGTAGACCTCATATTTTTGCCATGTCAACGCACTACTTATGGGTATGCTTTTTGCTTTGTTATTTTATGCAATACCCAAGAATTTGGTGATGGTCCATTAGATCTTGAGCTAATGTGTTACGAGAATGATACCAACCTCAACCATTCTTGGATTGTCCATCAAAATAAATTTATCCCATCCTTACCCGGGGAGAACGAGCCCAAATAACCTCCTTTAATTGATTAGTAGGAGAAGTACACTAGAAGATGAATGCTCAATGATGTCAAGACGATGCTTTTGTCCTTATTAAGGGCTACATTGGGAATTGTTCTTTGCCTTCCATAGTAACTATATTTTGAAACCTTGTGCAATTATTCCCAAAGAGAATTTCCAAGAGGATATCAACACAATTGCATCAATGAGTTTCATCATTATATAGAGAAGTTTTACTTAGGTTATACCAAAATTTCGATACACTCTATTAAAATATGAGTGCCACTATAGTACCGTACTTCCATACAATTATGTGTTTGTGTGTGCATGTGTAATTCTATGTAGAGATTTATATTAATCAACATCAAAAATATAAAGTATTCCTTTTGTTATCACTGACTTACCATCAGGGAAACCACACCAACAACACATAAGGGTTTCTTTTGGCCATGGACATGGTGCATATAATGTTACACAGACATATCCACAAAAGAGTCTAATAAAGTTTGGAAATTCATTGTAATACTTGAACTTATCATTTCTATGGTTGTTGGCCTTGCTAGTCCTAATATAGAAAGCAAAATTTAAAAACATAACCTTTAACTAAATGGAGAATCCACCTGAGTACTATCAAGTACCACTGTATCCTCCTCGGATTTAGAAAATTTTAAGTGAACTACATTCTTTACCGATAAGGAGACTTTTTCATTAAGTTTTCTCAGGTACAACTACACATAATCAATACTAAGTTAGTCATTTCCATACACTTTATATAGGACATGTGACCACTTAATTGAACTCATCAACCATGAAAACTTCTACTAATTAACGACCTTCTTGTAGGAGAATGCCAATCCATAAGGTGCACTCATGTCACAATTTTGAGTATTCAAACCACAGTTGATTCTATATCAACTCCTCAATATCATCAAATTTCCCTTCCTCTCATAATGGTTGAGACATTTTATATATAATATATAAATAATTTGCTTAGAAAATAATTACTAACTTTTAAAAAAGTCACAAGATTATGTTATATGCTAGATGGTCCAATAGCCATTTACACTTTTTTGTTTATGGTGAAGGGACTAAGAGTCCTAAGTCACAGTGAATATTAAGGAAACTGAAAGAGTTAATATTGTGAAGGATCAACAAGAAATTAAGATGTAAATTTCTTAATGCGTAAAATATCTAAAGCTAAAATAGATATAATTTTGTTTAATAAATGATTAGACATACTTAGGCATGCATGGCTTAATCTTTGATACAAGCATATGACTATCGACAACATCAACTAGGTAACCATCATGTGTGTGTGTGTGTGTGTGTGTACACACACACCCCCCATAGTAAGCAAGCTAAAGTTGTTACATGCTTTTACATTCGTGCAAGAGGTTTCATGTTTAGTCCCCCATGTTGGCCAATTCTACTACGTGTCTCGCTAGATGTCCCCACAAAGTCAAAGTGTGTGTGTGTGTGTTTGTGTGTACACACACACACCCCATAGTGAGCAAGCTAAAGTTGATACATGCTTTGATATTCGTGCAAGTGCTATCAAGTTTAGTCCCCCATGTTTGCCACTTTACTATGTGTCTCGCTAGATGTCCCCAGAAAGTCAAAGTGTGTGTGTGTATATTTCAAGAAAAACATCATTGCAAAACTCCCAATCACTTCATCTCACTTCATGGAAAATACCTGATACAAAATTGTTAGTGTTGATTGTGTGTGTGTGTATATATATAGATATAGACATACATATATATGTGTATGTGTATGTCCATATATCACACACACACACACACACATATATGTATATATGCATGTATTCCAAGGAAAACCTCATGGGAAAACTCCCTATCACTTCATTGTATCTTGTGGATGGTACTTCATGCAAAACTGCTAGTATTGATTGTGGGGTCTAACCTTGTGGGGACATCTAGTAAGGCACACAATGGAGGTATTCAACATGGGAGTTGACCTTCAGATCTCCTGCATTAACCTCAAAGCACTCAATAACTTAAGCTAGCTCACTAGGACACATAGACACATTTATTACAAGGAATAATGTCATGGAAATCCCTCATCTTCCCCTTATAGAGAATCATACTAATACCCTGGTAACTATAAAGGGTTTGGTGAGAATGGGTCATTTAAGCCATCCATATAAATTGTGACTTAGATGATATGGTTGAACCAACCAAGGCTAGGCCACGTCATTATCTTTTTTGGTTCTACAATAAAATAGATTATTGTTGTAATAGATAAAACAAGTAATGGTCCACAAAATGTATGGAAGTGCCTTAGAATATATGTGTGTGTGCATGTGTGTGTGAAATGCAGGGAACTTTCCTATATTTTGTTGAAAACTCACATGGAAACTCCTAGGTACTTCCCTCTATATATACATACCCCAAAAGGAATAACTTCATGGAATTCCCCCCTCTTCCCCTTGTAGAAGATGATATTAACCATATGATAACTCCAAATGACTTGGTGAGAATGAATCCCACAACCCCCCATAGAAACTACCTCTTTGATGACATGGCCAATACAACCAAGTAATGCCTCATGGCTATATTTTTCTACTAGGAAAAAAATAGATCCTTACTTTATAGAGAACATGTAATGATCTTGTGATTGCATAGAGGCTTCCCTTCCTCATAAATACATACTAAGGCATTAAAAAGACTAAGGGCTTTGAGTAACTAAGTTGTTGTTATATGAGAACCTCTATGGTCAATTCAAAAAACTATTAGGATTCATCAAACATCTACAATTATGGTCCATTACTACTTGCTTGCCAACAATTTAAATTAGAGAAGGAACACAAAACTATCAAATTCACGTTGGAAAATGAAGATATAGAGTTTATTGTCATCCTTAACTAGGGAGAGTTTGATAGACTTTGTCTAATGACTTCTAGAATTCCACTTCTCTTCCGTCATCTAGCCATGCCCTCCACTCACTAATCGGCTAATATGATAGAGCTATTGAATGATATTCCACAATTATATTATTACTTCCACCAAATTTTGTCTTGGATTAATTTGTAACACCCTCCTCCCACATTTACCCAAGTTACCGGCCCACCAAGGTAAACATAGGATGAAGAGTTACTATGATATGAATCAACCTATGACCTTAAGGAAATGGAGTCTAACTTGCGCTGCTTATGCTACTCTTTCATCGGACAAGTTCTAAGCTTAACCTTCGCTCAGGGTTACAATTAGCAACAATCTTAACACTTCAAGTGTGCAACCTCGTGACCTCTCGAACTTGCGACCTCGCGACCTCATGGCCTTGCAACTTCATAACCTCACAATCTCGCGACCTTGCAACTTCACAACTTCACAAGATTGCGACCTCATGACCTCGCGAACTTTCGACCTCACAACTTCACAACCTCACAATCTCCAAAATTCACAACATTGGGACCTCGCAACCTATCTAAATTGTGTTTTGATGACCTATCTAAATTGCGACCTACAATTTAGAATGCCAGACCCTCAGGTCACACCATCATGAGTTAATAGTTCTATCTTACCGTAGTTTGATAATTTTCATCTCAGGGTTACAAAGAAGGTTCCAAAACCTCACTAATTAGCTTCAACAACAATTAATTAGCCCATGCATTCATTAACCATTCAAATTACTTATCAAATCAGAATCGAGAACCATAGCTAAGGTATCTCACACAAAAAAAAATAGAGTAGAAACCATGAAAAATCAACTAGAGCATGAACATGATAATCAGTACAACATGGAACATAACTCTTATTACCATATGGAATTACCAACCAAGTCTGGGACTTCCACGTACCACCCGACCATAGATTCGGCTGCGACAAAACTCACTTTATTTAATCACTTCCGCACGATATTCCAAGCATGAATGTGGGATCTCATGAAATGAACCATCCAAAACCAAACCAGGGCTTCCATAGGCCAATCCAACCTCAACCCTCAGACAATGATTCCACCTCATGGTTGAACATCATTAACCATTACTAGATCGGTCTCTACCTAAGATGTCCAGAGCTCGAGAGCATTTGTCCCAACCTAGGCTTCTAGGACTAGTAACTTGACCCACAGTTGTTGTCGGGCTCAAGAGCATTTGTCCAACCAAGGCTCCAGGACTAATAACTCAACCAACTAAGAGCTCCAAAGCATTTTTCCAACCAAGGCTCTAGGATTAGTAACTCGACCCAAGTTGTTACAGGGCTTCGATAGTGTTTGTCCAACCAAGCCACCAGGAACTAATAACTCAACCCACACGCAAAGGAATATGATAACCAACCATAAAACAAAAGTAAAACCCACAACACCATGGCTATCTAAGAAATGGTAAGGCTAGGAAAAACCACTGTCAATCTAGGCAATCCTCCATGCCAATGATATAACATAACCAAATAACCACATGCATGCCAAAACTAGCAAGGAAATCATGCAACTTGATACCTGCAAGCAAAACCCATTGTAGTTGCTAATCCCAATGTCCTCTTGCGCTTTCCTGCTTTTCCTTTGCCTTATTGCTCCGAATCCCAAGTATGTCACACTCCTCCAATAGTGCTCCAAGAAAATTCTAAGTGTCCAAGAGTATGAGAGAGAGAGAAAAGGGAGAGAGCTCCAAAACTAAACTTTATATATATATATATATATAATAAAAAAGTCTGTGAACTAATCCTCAAAAGCATTTTTATTAATGAGATCTCTATTTTCTTCATTTTCCATTATTTTCCTTCATTTTCCTCCTCACATGAAATTTGTGTCATTTCACCTTCTTTTTCTCCTATTTTCCATTAATTTCATAAATAAATGGCACTTTTCCTTTCCAAAGCCTTAGCCATTGCCTTTGTCAATTTCCATAGCCATAAATTAATCACAAGTGATCCCCATCACTATGGTTTTTTTCCCAACATTCAACTTGGAATATGTGTCCCATGACCAATGTCTTATTAACTTTATTACATGGATTTTTAACCAGGGTTGTTACAGAACCCTCCCACTTGGGGGAACATCATCCTCGGTGTTCAATGACACCTACAACCAACAAGACCGCTGATAAGAAAAACATGCTACCCATGGAGCTTTATAACTTAACTCGTTGTAGTATTTACAATGAACAACCTACTAAAAAGAAAACCAACATGACATCCATAACAACATAACAACCATAATGACATGACACCCAAACCACTTACTCGAGCTTTATAACACAGCTCATGGCGGTATTTACATCCAAATGCATATATACATATACCAAAACATATACCAAAAACATTCATTCAACCAACGAATAAAGAAAGATACATAGTCGGCATTTGATCCACCATCCCCATGTAGCTTCATTAAGCTAAAAGTGTTTCCATTGGACCTTAACTTGCTCGATTGCTTGGTTCCAGAGTATGAGTATATTTCTTTGCAAAATGCACTGAGGTTCCAGTTAGAATTCTCCTTCTGGCTCCACCTGCAATACAAACCAATCAATCACATGATCGACATCTTTAACATACTTCTTAAGCAATGACACATGGAAAACATCATGGAATTTCACTATCAGAGGTAGTGCAAGTCGATAGGATACTCGTACAATCCTTTCAAGAATATTGAAGGGTCCACAAAACTGAGGTTCCAACTTGGCACATGATCCAATCCTCAAGGAGCTCTTCTTGGGCTTGATGCACAAGTACACCTGTTTCCCAACTTGAAACTCCTTAAACAACCTATTCTGATTTGCATAAATTTTTTGTCTATCATGTGTTGTCTTCAAATTCTTCTTGATTACTTGCATTTCCTATTCCATATTTGCCAACATATCCGGTCCTATCAATACCTTGTTAACTAGATCACTCCAACTGATGGGAGTATTACAACTCCGTCCATATAGTGCCTCGAACAGAATCATCCTCAAAGACTCATGATACGCATTTTTGTAAGAAAACTCTACCGGTGGAAGATACTCTTCTCACTTTCATTGTTTATGCATAACATACATCCTCAACATGTCCTCTAATATCCTGTTGACCCTATCTGTCTTTCCATCTGTTTGTGGATGATAAGTTTGACTGAAGAAAACTTTGTACCCAAACCTGCAAATAATTCTTTCCAGAATCTCGAAGTGAACTTGGCATCCATGTTTGACACAATTTTCTTCGGTGCACCATGCAACCTCACAACGTCCCTGATGAATACATGTGCAACATCATTAGTCGAATATGTAGACTTTACTGGAATGAAGTGTGCTACCTTTATCAACCTGTCAACCACAACTGGGATCGAATCATGTTGTCTAGATGTGCTTGGCAAACCTATAATGAAATCCATGGAAATGAACTCCCATTCCCACTCTGGAATCAGAATTGGCTACAGTAATATGCCTAGATGCTTACACCTTACTTTCATCTGCTTATAGTCCAAACATCTAGGCACAAACTCTTCCACTTCTCTCTTCATATTCGGCCAATAATAAAACTTCTTAACTGTTGTCAACATCTTTTTGTATCTTGGGTGACCTGAATATGGCTTAGAATGAAATTCTCTCAGGATAAGCTTCTTGAACTCACTGTTGTCCGGTACATATATCATGTCCCTAAGTCTGACCAAACCATCTACTGTGAGATAATATTCCACATTTTGATCACCTGTACCCTGTTGTAACCTGTACATAAGATCCATGTAACTGTCATCCTACTAACCTACCTGTAAGATCCAATCTTGTAAATCTGTCCCATAAAAACTCATAGTTGCTATGTGATTTACTGGTACCTTATTGCTAAGAGCATCTGCAACCCTGTTCTCTTTACCTTTAATTTACATGATCTCAAAGTCGAACTCATTGATCATGGCCAACCATCTAGCTTGTTTGGCATTAAGATTCAGTTGGTCAAATAGATACCTCAATCCATTGTGATCGCTCATCAATACAAACCTCCAGCCAAGAAGATAGTGCCTCCACATCTTCAATGCATGGATGATCGTTGCCAACTCAAGATCATGTGTCAAATAATTTTGCTCTTGCTTATTCAATTTCCTTGATTCATATCATACCACGTGTCCTTCCTGCATAAGAACTCCACCAAGTCCTCTCTTGCAAGCATATGTGCATACCACAAACTCTTTGTTTGGATATATGATATTTATCACTGGAGCATCATCAACAACTTCTTCAATTGTTCAAAACTTGTTGCACATTCTTTTGTCGATTCAAGTTTCTTACCTTTCCTTTGAAATGATGTAATTAGATAAGCAATCTGAGAGAAGTTCCTAATGAACCTCCTATAATAACCTACTAACCCCATGAATGATCTTACGTCATCCACCTTTCAAAGAATTGCCCATTCCATGATAGCTCTTATCTTCTTTGGATCCATTGTTATGCCTTCCTTGGAAACTACATGCCCCAAGTAATGTACCTTTGTCTAAAATAATTGCATTAGCTAAGCTTCACATACAATTGATGATCTCTCAACAATCTCAATATTGTTGCTAAATGTTTGGCATGTTCTTCCTCATTTTTAGAATATACCAATATATCATCAATGAACACAATAATAAACTTATCCAAATAAGGTCACAACACACTATTCATTAAGCACATAAAATTAGTTGGAGCATTAATCAAACCAAAAGGAACTACAACAAACTCATAATGTCCATACCTAGTCCAAAAAGTAGTTGTGTGAATGTCCTCTTCTTTAATGTGTACCTGATGATATCCTGATCTCATGTCAATCTTCAAGAACATTGTTGCTCCCTTCAACTGATCGAACAAGTCATCAATCCTTGATAACGAATAGTTGTTCTTGATGGTCACTTTATGCAATTGTTTGTAATCGATGCATAACTTGAGAGTATCATCCTTCTTCTTTACAAAAAATACTAGTGCACCCCAAGGCGATACACTTGGCCTAATGTATCCCTTATCAAGCATTCCTTCAACTACAACTTCAACTCTACCAACTCTAGTGTGTTCATCCTGTACGGTGCCTTCGATGTTGGTGTTGCCCCTGGTACAACTCAATAGAAAATTCCACTTCCTTGTGAGGTGGTAACTCTGAAATATCTATGGGAAACACGTCCTGAAATTGCTGCAAAACCGGGCACTAGCTCAAAACATCCGCAACCTAGACTTCCTTACCTTTGTCACTAGAAATATGTACTGCAAATAACACACATCCTTTCCTACGACTACGCCTTGCCTACATAACTGTCACCATTCTAACTGATGTTGCCTTCTTCTTACTCTGCAAGACTCTGTGTTCCCCATTATCATCCAAATAATCAATATCTTTTTCATAACAGTCCACCTTAGTCCTGTGAAGATATAGCCAATCCATACCCAAAAGCATATTATATGATCCCAATGACAATATGTTCAAATGTGTTGATGTAGACATTGTTGGCATTATGTTTCTGGTATGGTTATATGTTACAGATGTTGTACTTGATGGAAACACCCATGACAGGCTCTCAATATGATGAAAATTAAGAAGTACGCAGGAGAACAGTTCAGAAGATGCGTACCCGCAGGTACGCTGTTCAGGGACCGCGTCCAGACATGCAGGTTACCCATTCATGAGGTGCGTACCCCCTGTGCACACACTTCAAGGCAGTAAAGCGCACACATGTGGGGTTCCTTATGGTTAACCCTTGGTATTTAGCCGACGGTATTGTGTTATCATGGTTTTGGCCCGTGGTATTGTTTTATTTTATTATTATTATTGAGCCCCATGATCCTTGATTTGAGGAAGAGCTTGCCTATATAAAGCAAAGGAGATCATTTGGCTTAGGTATGCTTTTGGGTTGAATATCTTAAGATCTGAAATATTGGGTTATTGTTTCAAAAAGCTTGATCTATATGAAAGTGAAGTGGAAAGCGAATCTGAAAAGGGTGATCTCCCGAGCGCTTGATCAGATCTGGGCATCCGTCTAACTGTAGCACACTGGTGATCTGTAAATTCAGCCCTAATCTGATGTACGCAGGTGTTTAACAGTGCCGCTGCGTAGGTACGCAGAGCAGAAGAAGGATAAGTGCGTGGGTACGCAGGGGTGACAAAGGCGCAGTGCGTGGGTACGCATAGGCGACGAAGGAGCAGTGCGTGGGTACGCAGAGTGACGGTGGTTCAGGTGCGTACGCACAAAAACAGTACGCAGCATGATAATGTCTTTGGGTGCGTGCCTTCAGTGAAGTACGCGACGCGATAGTGTATTTGGGTGCGTACTATACGCAGTGCAGTAGAAGAAGCAGTGCAGCAGAAGGAGCTCTGCGGGTATACGCAGAGAAGCAGAGGGTGAAGTGCGTAGCGACGCAGGCCAGTGAAAGGAAAACTGCGTATCTGACTTAAGATCTTATGTTGACTGAATTTTTCTGTTGATAAGGTGTTCTGGGTTTAGTTATGTTATTGTTGATCTGGTTACTGCAGCTAACTGTGTAATTTACATGTACTTGATGATCGTTTGATGTATATGGATCCAGTTTGAAAATTTATGAAAAGTGGTCCTTGAAAAGAAGTAGGGGGTTGTAGCTCCCTTCCAGAAGAGACAGGAAAACGAGAGAGATTTGTAGCTCTCTGCAGGTTGCAGCCTACGTACTGGTAAAGGACTGCACCAGTACAAGACCATTGTAAAAGGAGTTTCTAATTTGAAAGAAGATAGAGACATATTGCAGCAGGTGGTTTTCACCCACATTGGGTTTCCACCTTATATCTGGTGTTCTTTGATGTGACTGTCTGTTTTTTCTTGTTCATGCTCATTATTTTATGGTACTGATATGCAAAAATAATTCAAAGTGTAAATAAAGAAGATTTGGTAAAAGAATTAGATAATACTGATTCACCCCCCCCTCTCAGTATTATTTTCAACAGACATACCATTCAACTCGAATGCATAAGCCCTTACCCAATGACGAACTCTCTTCTTTGTACCTGTAGCCAGATGCACTAATCAAGATTTTGTATGAACTTCTTTATTAAAACCACACTTATCCACAAGGTTAGGATTAACATACTTATAAATAGATCTAGGGTCAATAAAAATAGAAACAACTTGATCACAAAGCTTACCGTCCATCTCGATAATAGACGCCCAGTGTTTTGCCTGCCTGTTATACAGCGCTGCGTAAATCTGAGGAACACTTTGTCCAACACCCCCCACTATCTGTGCCTCTTAAGGGCTATAGATTTGTGGTCTACCACCCTGATGTTGTAGACAATCTCTCCTATAATGATCCTTGCCACAACTCCAACATTGTAAAGGTTTCCTACAATCACCCTTGTTCTGCTCCTCAAACTGAAATCCCTGCCCTCTTATGTGGTGTTTCATTCTCTTTGTTGCTTGTATCCTAAGGCCTTGTTCGCTTCTTATCCCATTTCCTTTCATTATTAGCATTACCTTCCCAATCTTGCTTAGTCTCAGATCTACGCTTTGATTGCTCATAACAATGTTTTAGCTTCCAGATGATCTCATTCAATGATCTAGGCTCATCAAACTTGATCATGTCCTTGAATGTTATCGACAATCCAATGATTAATCTTTGAATCTTGGCCTTCTCCTCCTTGAGGTAGGCATATATCTCAATAACTCCATAAATCTACTAGTGTACTCCTCATTGGCCATAGATCCCATCTTCAGCTCATATAATTCTTTTGCCCTGTCAACATAGTATCTCTCTGATAGATACTTCTTCCCAAATAGTATCTCAAACTCACTCCAAGTCAACTCCTCTTCATAAATATCTCTGACATTCTTTACATCTTCTTGCCAAATGTCTGCTTTACCTTTAAAACTGAATGTAGTGGCCTTCATGCTCTCTAAGTAATCATGCAATCTAAATAACTTATTCATCCCAAGCAACCAGGCTTTTGTATCCTATGATTTCTTCATTTACCCATTGAATGTAGGTGGCTTTGCTTTCTTGAATTCAACTGAAAACTATCCCTTGTCACTCCTCCTATAAGGATGATAACGATGATGACCATGATACCTGTCAAAACCAAAACTAGAATAAAACTTGTGTCCATTCTCTCTCCTATCCGAAGTATCCAAGAACCTACCATCTTTGGTTGTGTCATCTCTATCTAACATGTGCCCACTATGAGATCTACTGCCATATGCCCCATTAGTCCTATCCTCTTACTCATCACTGATCTGAAGTGGTCCCTATCTCTGCAATTCACACAAACTCTATAGGACTATTGCATCGACTTCTACTTGTTTCTCCTATGTCTTCATGATTATGTCATTATCTTCTTTGAAACTCCTTATTTCTTCCCTCAAGATTCTCAATGTGTATGCTAAGTCAGAAGAGTTCCCAACACCACGCTGCTCATTTGATCCATAGGGAGAGTCTCGTGAATAGTAGTCTACCATCTTGCTAATAATCTTTGACCTCTTCTTACTGCAAGGTATATTAAGCCAAGTAAACCAAATCATAAACTAACCAGCATACCTTAGTATAGTTCGGGGAGGATATCTCATTTGCAAGACCGACTAGATTAGCAAAATACATATATAAATATAATCAAGTTAACATATATGCATCATTTTAGCCATTATCCAGTCAATGTATGCATAACAACATATAAACACTAACACGCATGGCCAATGCACAACCAACATGCATTCACAACAAATATATAGACCACAAGCACAAGAACACATATGCAATTTGACATGTATGCATGACCAACACACTGCCCTTCCAGTCTGAGGGGTGAATCATGCTCTAATACCACTTTGTAACACCCTCCTCCCACATTTACCCACGTAACCAACCCACTAAGATGAACATGTGACCAAGAGTTACTATGATATGACTCAAACTCCTAGGTGACCTTATGGAAATGGAGTTTAACTTGCTCTGCTTATGCTACTCTTTCAATAGACAACTTCCAAACTTGACATTCTCTCAAGGTTGCAGGTAGAAATTATTTGAACACTCCAAGTGTGTTACCTTGTGACTTCACAAACTCACAAGCTCGCTACCTCACGACCTTGTGACCTTACAACTTCACCAATTCACAAGCTCCCAAAATCACAACTTCACAAACTCACAAGCTTGCGACCTCGTGACCTTGTGACCTATCTAAATTACGATTTTGCGACCTACAATTTAGAATGACAAACCCTCTGGTCGCACCATCATGAGTTAATAGTTTTATCTTATTGTAAGCTGATACTTTTCATCTGACGGTTACAAAGAAGGTTCCAAACCCTCACTAATTAGATGCAACAACAATTCATTAGCCCATGTATGCATTAACTAGTCAATTTACTTATTAAATCATGAGTGAGACCCATAGATAAGGTACCTCACATAACCAAACATATAACCAACAAATGATTAGAGTATAAACCATGGAAAATCAACTAGAACGTGAACGTGATAATTAGTAAAATAGTGAACATAACTCTTAATATCATATAGAATTACCAACCAGGTTCGGGACTTCCACCTACCACCCGACCATAGATTGGGCTAAGCTAAAACTCACTTCAACCAATCACCCTCGCGTCATATTCCAAGCATGAATGTGGGGTCTCATGAAATTAACCATCCAAAACCAAACCAGAGCTTCCAGAGGCCAATCCAACCTCAACCCTCAAACAATGATTGCACCTCACGTTCGGACATCACTAACCATCACCAAATCGGTCTCTACCTAAGTTGTTTAGGGCTCTAGAGAATTTGTTCCAACTAAGGCTTCCAGGATTAGTAACTCAACCCACAATAGTTGTCGGGATCCATAATGTTTTTCCATCCAGGCTCTAGGACTAATAACTCAACCCACCAAGGGCTCTAACGCGTTTTTCCAACCAAGGGTCCAAGACTAGTAACTCAACTCAAGTTGTTACAAGGCTTCCAGAGCATTTCTCCAACCAAGGCTCCGAGAACTAATAACTCAACCCATAGCCAAAGGAATATGAGAACCAACTAGAAAATAAACGTCAAACCCACAACACTATGGCTATCTAGGAAATGGAAAGGCTAGGTAAAACCACTGTCAATCTAGGCAAGCCTCCAAGCTAATGATGGAATGTAACCAAATAACCACATGCATATGCCATGCATGCCAAAACTAGCAAGGAAATCATACATGCAACTTGATACCTGTAAGCAAAACCCATTGTAGTTGTTCATCCTAATGTCCTCGTGTGCTTTCCTGCTTTTCCTTTACCTTCTTGCTCCAAATCCCAAGTATGCCACACTCCTCCAATAGTGCTCCAAGAAAATTCTAAGTGTCCAAGAGTATAAGAGAGAGAGAATAGAGAGATAGGGAGATCCAAAACTGAATTGAAAAAATTCTATGAATTGATCCTCATAAGCCTTTTTGTTAATGAGGCCTCTTTTTTCTTCATTTTCCGTTATTTTCCTTCATTTTCCTACTCACATGAAATCTCTGACCTTTCACCTTCCTCTTCTCCCGTTTTCCATTATTTTCATTAATAAATGCCACTTTGCCTTTCCAAAGCCATTGCCATTACCATTTCCAATTTCTATAGCTATAAATTAATCACAAGTGTTCCCCATCAATATGTTTTCGCCCAATATTCAGCTTGGAATAAGTATCCCATGACCAAGGTCTTATTAACTTTATTACATGGATTTTTAACTAGGGTTGTTACATAATTATAGTGGTTGGGATCTTATAACTTCATTCGTTGGATGCATGTTCAATAGCTTGAGCCACTTTAGAATGTTAATGGCGATAAGTATAGGTTAAGTGCACTTTTGATAGTTGTGCTCAATTGTAGGTGGAGGATTGATCTTGATTGAAGTGAAAGGATTTATATATAGATGGGGATGTCCCTTTCCCTTTTACTTGCCAAATAGGTATGGTCTACGAGTCGTGACCGTCCTTTTAATTATCCATAAAAAAGGGATTAGATATATGCCAAGACTAAGGGACCTCAACAAGGATGTTGCCACTTGAGTTAATCACATGTGTGGACGTAACCTTATAATGAATGGTGCCATGCATGATCTATTTCAAAGGTGAATACTTGAGAGTTTGTATAAGTAAGTGCCAAATTGAAAGAGCATATCATTGATATTGTATTGCTTCATTGGTGATCTATTCTACCTCTCTATTGGATACCCAATGAAGATTTGAATTTCAATGAACAAAACACCAAGTCATATCTTTGATCCAATAAATAATTGATGCAATTTCCCATGATCATTTTTTAGCTATTCCATTGAGTTAATATAGCATAATCTTGATCAATAATTAGTTTCTCCATTGATTGAATCTATTATAATCTTTAAGTTTCCTTTAAAATGATGTTGGTAGACACTAATCTTTTCACCATGTCAATGCACTACTTATGGGTATGTTTTTTTCTTTGTTATTTAATGTAGTACCCATGAACTTGTTGATAGTCCATTCGATCTTGAACTAAAGTATTAAGAGGATCCCACCAATCCCAACCATTCTTGGATTGCTTATAAAAATAAAAAAAAATTCCTATCCTTTCCGAAAGAGCTTGAGCCCAAATAACATCCTTTAATTGATTGTTAGGAGAAGTGCACTCTAGAATATGAATTCTCAATGATGTCAAGATGATGTTTTCATTTTCATTAAGGGCTTGGAGGCGAGGTTGAATTGAAAAGAGATATTTAGAATTTAACATGACATTAGGAATTGTTCTTTGAATATTATTCTAATTTGGCCTTCCATAGTAACTAGATCTTGAAACCTTGTGCAATTATGCCCAGAGATAATTTGAGGAGACCAACATCATTACATCAATGAGTTTCATCATTATATAGAGAAGTTTTACTTGGGTTATACCAAACATTTGATACACTCTATTAAAATATGAGCGCCCTTGCAATACTATACTTCAATACATTTATGTGTATGTGTGTAATTCAAGGTAGATATTTATATTAATCAATAACAAAAATACAAAGTATTCCTTTTTTATTATTGATCCACCACAAAGGAAACAAAATTGGTAGCACATAAGGGTTTCTTTTGGCCATGGAAATGGTGCATATAATGTTACACAATCATATCCACAAAAGAGTGATAAAGTCAGGAATTTTATTGTAAGACTGAAACCTATAATTTCTACGGTTGGCAGCCTTGCTAGTCCTAATATAGAAGGCAAAAATTAAAAGAGTAAATTTTTAACTAAATGGATAACCCACTTTAATGGTATCAAATACCTCTATATCCTCCTCAAAGTTGAAAATTTTTAAGTCAACTACATTCTTTCCCAACATGGAGACTTTGTCATTAACTTTTCTTAGTTACAACTACACATCATCAATACTAAGGAAGATTTTCATTGAGCTTCCGACAATTCCATAAGCACCTTATTGATGATGGCTTTTATAATGGAAAACATGTCTATAGACTGAATGTATTTGGTCTATTATAATAGCCTCAGATTAAATATCAATGTAATAAAGTTAATAAAGGCAAATAAGACCAACATCATGTGACACTTATTCCAAGTTGAATGTTGGGAAAAACATCTTAGTGTGGGTGTTCATTTGGTTTATTATGGCTAAAGGAAATTGGCAAAGGCAATGGCAAAGGCTTTGAAAATGCAAGAAGCATTAACTGGCATTTTATTTATGAAATAAAGGAAATTAGGAGAAAAGTAAGGTGAAAGGTCATAGGTTGCACGTGAGGAGGAAAATAAAGGAAAATAATGGAAAATGAAGAAAATAAAGGCCTCATTGATAAAAAGGCCTATGAGGATTAGTTCATAACTTTTTGTCAGTTTAACATTTTTTTATAGTTTAAGCTTTTGTCAGTTCAGTTTTGGAGCTCTCTCTATTCTCTCTCTCTCTCTCTCATACTCTTCGACACTTAGAGTTTTATTGGAGCACTCTTGGAGGAGTGTGGCATACTTGGGATTTGGATCAAGAAAGCAAAGGGAAGCAAATATCAATAAAAGAGCGAGATCAAGCGACTACAACAGGATTTCTTGCAGCTATCAAGTTGCATGTATGATTTCCTTGCTAGTTTTGGCGTGCATGGTACATGCATGTTTGTTTTTGGTTCTCTTGCTATAATTGGCATGGTTTTTTCCAGGTGTGACAATGGTTTTCAACCTTGCCTTTCCATTTCTGGATAACCATAGCGTGATGGGGTTTCTCTCACTTGGTTGAGTTGGATTTCCGGATGGTTTCAAAACTAAGTGGGGTGGTCTCAAGAGGAGACATAACCCCTAAGAATCCTTGGACCAATGAAGGTGGGATTGTGGTAAAGCCTGATTGTGTATGCCCTCATTAGGCCTAGGAATCCTCGACCAGTGAATGGTGGGATATAAGGTAAAGCCTAGAAGTTGGAGCCTCATTGGGCCTAGGAATCCTTGAACCGTAAATGGTGGCATATATGTTAAAGCCTAAAGGTGGAGACAAACAAATTCCCTCATCATTTAGGTGGAGATATTAGGAGGCATCCATGCTTGTATATGTCTAGCAATCCCTGGACCGGTATATGGTGGAATTGCAGTAAAGCCTAGCAGTGTAAGTTTCTTGTTTGGGCCTAGGAATCCATTGGTGGGATTGCGGTAAAGCCTGGTTGTATAGATTAGGGCTTAGGCCTAGGAATCCCTTGGTGGATTGTGGTAATGCCTGAGGAAGCCCTAGTTGTTTTGTTGTAAAATCTCACATCCATGCGTGGAATATGGCACTGGGGTGATTGGTTGAAAGAAAGATTTGGGTCAACCCAATCTACGTTCGGGAGGTATGTGAAAGTCCCTGACTTGTTTGGCTTTTGCATATGTTAATAAGAGCTCTTTCCTCTTGTGTTTTATGTGTAGATGTCCTACTTAATATGTGATTTTAATGGTTGTTCTATCATTGATATGTTGTTGGTTATATATGTTGGTTATAAGCATGGTTTATGACAAACTTGAGTTATGGATCTGATCATGTTTTGATTAGTAAATGAAATGTTAATGAACATATGACCTAATAGATGATCATGCAACTAATTTGCAAGGACATCAGTCCTTCATGGCGAATCTCAGATAAGTATGAGACCCCTATGTTCAAATATCTTGTTATGACCTGTAGATTACATGTTCATTATGTGTTTGACAGAATGCCTGTCATGGCTGGTAGTGGTCAGGTAAATTCCTTGTCATGGGAGTGACTAGGGTCTAGTTTAGTCAAGAAGCAAGTTCCCTCAGGGGTTGAACACCTGTAGGGGTTGGTTGGCTCCTGAAGGTTTTGTAGCTCCTAAGGAAGGTCAGTTTGGTTTTGGTTTATCAATTCCACTACCTTAACTACACTTGGGGATTTGAATCACATCATAGTAACCCTTTGTCAGATGTTTACCCCAGTGGACCAGTTAGTTTGGGTAAATGTGGCAGGAGGGTGTTACAGAGTGGTATCGGAGCATGGCTCACCCTGTGGATTGGATGGGAGGAATATGGTTGTCATGCATGCATGTAGGTTGTGTATGTGCTTGATGTGTATGCATGGTGATGGTCATTGTTGCAGTTATGTTGTTATGTAGAAGTTGATGGTGTTGTTGTTGGAGGTGGTCGTCATGAGTGCATGTTGATTATGCATTTGTTATGCATGTCAGTGTCTATCTATCATTATGCATGCATTGTCATGGTTATGGTATAGTCATGCATGGTAACTAGATAATGGTTGAAATGATGTTTACATAATGATATGATTATGTTTATACATGTGTTGTGCTAATCTGGCTGAGCTTGCAAACGAGATATCCTCCCCGGAACTATACTGACGTATTTTGATTGTGTTTATATTTTGGTTTAACTGACATGGTATACTTGCGGGAAGAAAATCAAAGATGACGAGCAAGATGGTAGACTACAGTTGAAGAGATTGTACATATATATTAGATGAGCAACATGGTAATGGGCACTCTCCTGACATAGTAGACACATTGAGAAGTTTGAAGGTAGAAATAAGAAGTTGCAAAGCAGAGAATGACATAATCATTCAAGTACAGGAGAAACAAGCAGAGGTTAATGCAGTTATTCTTCAGAGTTTGTCATATTTGCAGAGACAGGGACCGCTTAGGATCAGTCATGGATATGAGGATAGGAATAATAGGGCATGTGGTAGCAAGTCTCATGGTGGGCACAGGTCGGATAGGGATGACATGATTAGAGATGGTAGGTTCTTGGATATGCTGGATAGGCAAGATAATGGACATAGGTTCTATTCTAGTTCTAGTTCTAACAGGTACCATGGTTATGGTCATCATCATTATCATCCTTATAGGAGGAATGACATGGGATATTTGCCAGATGAGTTTAAGAAATCCAAGCCACCGACATTTGATGGAGATTTGAAGAAGTCAAAAGATGTAGATGCATGGTTACTTGGGATGAAGAAATTCTTTGAGTTGCGTGGTTACATATAAATCATGAAGGCCAAAATAGCTATCTTTAGCCTCAAAGGGAAAGCAAACATCTGGTGGGAAGATGTGAAGTGGGTTGGATACATCAATACAAAAGAGTTGAGTTGGAATGAATTCAAGAGATTTTTCAAGAAGAAATATTTGTCAGAGACGTACTATGATAGTAAAGTTAAGGAGTTCTATGAGCTAAAGATGGGATCAATGCCGAATGAGGAGTATACGACTATGTTCTTGGAATTGTTGAGGTATATATCGTATCTTAAGGATGAGAAGGCTAAAGTTCATAGATTTGTCAGTGGATTACCATTAGCATTTAGAGATCATAATGAGTATGATGAGCCTCGATCACTTGAAGAAGTTATTGGTAAGTTGAAGCATTGTTATGGGCAATCAAAGTGTAAGACATAATCCCAGCAAGGTTGGAAAGGGAAAGACAAGACTAAAGGTAAATGGTAGTCGAAGCGAACAAGACCCTAGGATGCAGGTGAGAAAGAGAATGTTGTACCTTACAAGGATTTTAATGGACCTCAACCTTGAGAGCAATAGAATAAAGGTGATGGTAAGGGAAAATTGTAGTGTTGGACATGTGGTAAGGAGTATCTCAAGAGATATTGTCTACAGAATCAAGGTGGTAGACCTCAGATCTACAGTGCACAGGAGGCACAGATAGTGGGGGATGTTGAACAAAGTATTCCTCGAATTTATGCAGCATTGGATAATACGCAAGCGAATCACCAGGCATCTATAATTGACATGAATGGTAAGCTTTTGGATTAAGTTGTTTCTATTTTGATTGACCCTAGATCTAATTATAGTTATGTTAATCTGACCTAGTGGATAAGTGTGATTTGAATAAAGAAGTGCAAGCAGAGCCTTGGTTAGTGCACTTGGCTATAGGTACGAAGAAAAGAGTTCATCATTGGGTAAGAGCTTGTACATTTGCGCTGAATGATATGCCTACATCAACACATCTAAATGTACTTCCATTGGGATCATATAGTATGCTTTTGGGTATAGATTGGTTATATATTCAAAAGACCAAGGTAGATTGTTATGGTAAGGCTATTGAATTATTGGATGATAATGGAGAACAAAGAATCTTGCACGGTAAGAAGAATGCAACATCAATTAGAATGGTGACATTTATGCAAGCAAAGCGTAGCCACAAAAAAGTGGTGTTGTTCGCAGTGCATATTTCTAGTGACAAAGGTAAGGATGTTGAGGATGTAGAGTTATTGAGCAGGTACCCAATTTTACAGCAATTTCAGGATGTATTTCCCGCAAAAATTTCAGAGTTACCGCCTCATAGAGAAGTGGACTTTTCCATTGAGTTGGTACCAGGGGTAGCACCAGTATCAAAGGCACCATACAAGATGAGCACACCAAAGTCAGTAGAGTTGAAGTTGTAGTTGAATGAAATGCTTGACAAGGGATACATAGGCCAAGTGTGTCGCCTTGGGGTGCATCAATATTGTTTATGAAGAAGAGGGATGGTACTCTCAAGCTACGCATTGACTATAGATAGTTGAACAAGGTAGCCATCTAGAATAGGTATCAGTTGCCAATGATTAATGATTTGTTTGATCAGTTGAAGGAAGTGACAATGTTCTTGAAGATTGATCTAAGATCAGGATATCATTAGGTACGCATTAAAGAAGACAATATCTACAAGATTGCTTTTCAGACCAAGTATGGGCATTATGAGTTTGTTGTAGTTCCATTTGGTTTGACTAATGCTCCAACTACTTTTATGTGCTTGATGAATAGTTTGTTGCATCCTTATCTGGACAATTTTGTAATGTGTTCATTGATGATATATTGATATATTCTAAGAATGAGAAAGAACATGCCGAACATTTAGCAACATTGTTGAGATAACTAAGAAAGCATCCATTGTATGCCAAGCTTAGTAAATGCAGTTTCTTTCAGACAAAGGTACATTATTTGGGACATGTTGTTTCCATGGAAAGCATAGTAATGGATCCATAAAATATAAGGATTATCATGGAGTGGGCAACTCCTAGGAAGGTGGATGAAGTAAGGTCATTCATGGGTTAGCAGGTCACTGCCGGAGGTTCATCAGGAACTTCTCGTGGATTGTGTATCCTACCACATCATTGCAGAGAAAAGGAAAGAAATTTGAATGGACAGAGGAATGTGCAACAAGTTTTGATCAGTTGAAGTAGTTGTTGACAAATGATCCAGTTTTAAAGATCCCGGATCTAGATAAAGAGTTTGTGGTGTCTACGTATGCCTGCAAGAGAGGAGTTGGTAGAGTCTTGATGCAGGTGGGATAGGTGATATGTTATGAATCAAGGAAAATGAATGAGCATGAGCAGAATTATGTTACGTATGATCTTGAGTTGGCAGCGATCATTCATGCTTTGAAGATGTGGAGGCATTATCTTCTTGGAAGGAGGTTTGTATTAATCAGTGATCACAGTGGATTGAGATATATATTTGACCAACCAAATCTGAATGCCAAGCAAGCTAGACGGTTGGCCACGATCAATGAGTTTGATTTCGAGATCAGGTACATTAAGGGTAAGGAGAACAAGGTTGTAGATGCTCTTAGTAGAAGAGTATAGGTGAATCATATAACAACTATGAGTTCTTACTAGACAGATCTTACAGGCAAGACAATAGGATGACAGGTACATAGAGCTTATGCACAGGTTACAGTAGGCTACAAGTGAATAGGATGTGGACTAGCAATTTACGACATATGGTTTGATCAGATTTAGGGACATGATATATGTGCAAGACAACAATGAGATCAAGAAGCTTATCTTGAGGGAATTTCATGCTAAGTCATATTTAGGTCACCTAGGATAATAGAAGGCACTGAAAGCAGTGAAGAAGTTATATTATTGGTTGAATCTAAAGAAGCAAGTAGCAGAGTTTGTGGCGAGATGCTTGGATTGTCAACAGGTAAAAGGAGGGTGTAAGCATCCAGGTGGATTACTACAACCAATTATGATTCCAGAGTGGAAATTGGAGGTCATTTACATGGAATTCATTGCAAGTTTGCCGAAGGCATCTAGACATCATGATTTTATCATGGTTGTAGAGGACACGTGGACAAAGGTAGCACACTTCATTCTAGTGGAGTCTATGTATTTAGCTAGTGAGATAACATAGATCTTCATTAAAGATATAGCAAGATTGCATGATGTTCCGAAGAAGATTATCTCAAACATAGATGCTAAGTTCACTTCTAGATTTTGGAAATAGTTATTTGCAGGTTTGGTATCGAGTTGGCCTTCAACACAACTTATCATCTGCAGATAGTTGGACAGATAGAGAGGGCCAACGGGATTATAAAGGACATGTTGAGGATGTATGTGATGCATCAACAACGAAAGTGGGAAGAGTATCTTCCACTGGTTGAGTTTTCTTACAACAATGGGTATCGAGAGTCACTGAGGATGAGTTCATTTGAGACACTTTACGAGTGGAGTTGTAATATTCCCATCAGTTGGAGTGACCCAGGGAACAGGATGTTGATAGGACCAGACATGTTGGCAAAGATGGAACAAGAAATGTAGGTTATCAAGAAGAATCTAGAGGTAGCATAGGACAAGAAGAACAGTTATGCAGATCAACATAGGTTGTTTAAGGAGTTTTAGGTTGGGGAACATGTGTACTTGCGCATCAAGCCCAAGAAGATCTCTTTGAGGATTGGGTCATGTGCGAAGTTATCACCTCAGGTATTACAGGCCTCTCGAGATCCTTGAGAGGATTGAACTAGTGGCCTATAGACTTACACTACCTCCAGTAGTGAAAGTCCATGATGTTTTCCATGTTTCATTGCTTAAAAGATGTGTAAAGGATGTTGATCATGTTATTGATTGGTCTGTATTGTAGGTGGAACTAGAAGGATAATTCCAGCCGGAACCTCACTGTATTTTGTAGAGAAAGATGATAATGCTCCGAAATAGAGCAATTAAGCAGGTTAAAGTGCAGTGGGAGCACTTTGGGCTCGATGAAGCTACATGGAAGATGGTTGATTAAATGCGGGCTATGCATCCTTCCTTGTTTGCTGGTTGAGGCAAAGTAGTTTTGGAATATGTTCTGGCATGGTGTTTTGGTATATGTATATGGAAGTAAATTCTGCCATGAGTCGTGTTATAAGGCTCCAATAAGCGGTATGGGTGTCATGTTATTATGTTGTCATGTTGGTTTTCTTTTTAACATGTTGATCATTATAAATAATGGATCGAGCTAAGTTATAAAGCTCCATGGGCATTATGTTTTGATTTTCAACGGTCTTGCTGGCTACATGTGTCATTGAACACCGAGGACGATGTTCCCCTAAGTGGGAGGGGTCTGTAACAACCCTGAGTTAAAAATCCATGTAATAAAGTCAATAAAGGCAAATAAGACCAAGGTCATAAGACACTTATTCCAAGTTGAATCTTGGGGAAAACATGCTAGTGTGGGTGTTCATTTTGTTTATTATGGATGAAGGAAATTGGGAAAGGCAATGGCAAAGACTTTGAAATGGCAAGAGGCAATAATTGGCATTTTATTTATGAAAATAAAGGACATTAGGAGAAAAGGAAGGTGAAAGGTCACAGGTTGCGTGTGAGGAGGAAAATGAAGGAAAATAATGGAAAATAAAGAAAATAGAGGCCTCATTAATAAAAAGGTTTATGAGGATCAAATCATAACTTTTTGTCAATTTAACCTTTTTTGTTAATTTAACCTTTTGTCAATTCAATTTTGGATCTCTCTCTCTCTCATACTCGTGGACACTTAGAGTTTCCTTGAAGCACTCTTGGAGGAGTGTGGCATACTTGGGATTTGGAGCAAGAAAGCAAAGGGAAGCAAAGATCAAGCAAGGAAGAGCAGGATCAAGTGGCTAAAGTGGGACTGCTTACAAGTATTGAGTTGCATATATGATTTCCTTGTTAGTTTTGACATGCATGTCTGTTTCTGGTTCTCTTGTTATCATTGGCATGGTTTTTTCCAGGTGTGGCAATGGTTTTCAACCTTGCCTTGCCATTTTTGAATAGCCATGGTCTGATGGGGTTTCTCTTACTTGGTTGAGCTGGATTTCCAAATGGTTTCAAACTGAGTGGGGTGGTCTCAAAAGGAGAAATAAAGCTTAAGAATCCCTAGACCGGTGAAGGTGGGATTGCGGCAAAGCTTGATTATGTATGCCCTTGTTAGGCCTAGGAATCCTCGATCAGTGAATGGCAGGATATATGGTAAAGCCCAGAGGGTGGAGCCTCATTGGGTTCGTTACCCACCTTTTTGTGGGTGATATCCCTAGGAGATTTTTTTTCTCCAAGATGGTCCTTAGATGATGGCTAATAGCCCCTTGCAGCCACTAACTAGCTCGTTGTGCCATTTCTTTGCCACTTGAGTTAGCCACGTGGTCCCTCACCCATCTACCATGATTGTATGTTTGAAGGTGGGCCTCCCGAACCTAAAGGTATGCCTTGTCATTTGGCAATTGAGTATTGTAGTTTGCTTAACATGGACACTTATGGGCATGTATTAATAGGGGGATTCGATGGAAAGAGTGAGTTAGGTTTGTGCTCTTGTCCCTAGACCCCATTTGGATCTTAACCTTGGACCCTAGTCCCAAGGGATCTCTTTTCTTGACCCTTAGGATTTAGGTATCGTACTACATGGGAAACCCCGATTTTGGTTGCGTTGTCCTGCTCCCTTATCCATATATATTACTCCCATTCCACTCATTATAAACCCATTCATCATTTATCCCACCTGGATCCACATTCCTCCATTGGGTCCAAATAGGGTTAGCCTTCCCCTTCCCTTACCCACACATTGGGTTGGGCCTGGAATGATGCCCCGAAGGTTGATGCAGCTAAAAAGAAAAGTAAAATCATAATTGGCCACATTCAACAGGAAAATGTATCACAAAATGCGAAAGATGGTCAGGACAAACACATTTATCACTTGGGAAAAAGCCAATACATGAGCTCTACCCCATCATCATGGCCCTCACCCTGGTTCCTACAGGCCCTAGATGAGCCTCCTTTATCATTCAAGAACCCATGATTGTCCCAACCCCTAGTGGGCAATGAACTGCCCTACCTTAAAGGGGGTATCCACTATTATATCTCACACATGATGCTCTTACCCCTTGAGCACCGAACAATCAATTAAACAAAAATCATAAAAGGCAAAAGACATATAAAGAAGGGTGGAAAAATCAAGGTCAAGGTTCCTCATGTACTATGATTTTCCCTCCTACATTATACCCAAGTGTGGGCTCCCCTTTGTATTAGCTACCCTTGTACCACAACATATGACCCATGGCTATCCCTTTTCATTCCCTAATCCGTTCATCTCTTTATCACATGCCACCAGCTTTTAAAGGGTGTACCTTGGACATATTATCCCCTTTAGAAGTATAAACCACCTAATATGATACTTGGTTAATCCCATTCGGAGTTTTTAGACATTAGCAAAATGCCAGAGCCCACTATGGAAGGGCATGCCATTATGAAGTCCCCACATGTTGTCCATGGTTTGTAAGATCTTTTACTTGATTTCCTTGATGACTTGTTGTACGAGAAGGCTAGGGGATGCATTGGATCTTATGCAGGATTGCAGGTGGTCTCCATCTTGGGTTTGGTCTCCCTATACGGGGTCTTAAGCCTCCAAAGGGCTACATTGGAACATGTAGGGTGTGTGTTGAGAGCCATGGGCCTCCACAACAGTATAAAACACTCCATGGATCCCCATATACGTTTAGAGATTGCTCAAGATTCACCTATTGGAGGAGGAGTATGCACCTGGTTCACCTTTGCCTAGCCAACCCCACAATTGTACCATGCACTTGGTAGATGACCCAAGACTTTTATGCTAATGTGGCATCACTTGAACCAACATATGAGCCCTTATAGATGATCTACAGGCATCTTCGACTTACTTGGAGACCCATGAGGTTACTTGTGTGCCCTCACACGCATTGGGAACACCACATGTTTATTATATGGAAAAGAAGGGGTCAACCCCCATTACTTTTGGAAGTGATATTCATCATTATGGCACTTATCGACTTCATCGGGCTTCTTAGAGAACCCAACGATATGTATTATTGACCATTCGACCTCTTGAGAGGCTTGTTATTTTGTTTATGAGCTAGTTTGGTGGGCTTGTCACCAAAAGTTAGCTATTTGCACATTATTTTTATTTTAGGGGCTAATATAGGCTCAAATAGCTAAATCGAATTTATGAGGAGTGTATAAACATAAATGATGAGAGTTCATTTCTCAGCATCACTTGGCTTGGACTTGTATCTCTCTTAATATTTTCGCTATTCCTTCTTGGTGGACGAAATTTTGGAGCATGGATGAATTTCTATGTATGGGTTGTCTTTTCTTATCTTGGAGCTTCTTGATTGGAAATTGGTGGTTGGATATATTCTCTTACATGTAAGTACAAATTTAATGTTATTTATTCTTTTACTTTGTCACATACATTGATCATGAAATCTTCGCTATACTAGGGCTAGTCGTTGCATGCATTTACTAAGAAATTGTGGAATTATGTTTCTATATAGCATATCTCTATGTATGTGCCATGTATGTTGAACGAAATCTCCTATGGATAATTCTATTCGTTGAATTTTGTTATGAAATCAGCTCATAAAAAGATAGAAAAGATAGATGAATGCCTTAGAAATAAGCCTCTTCGAGGGGCAACCTCCTTTACATTACACATATGAACAATTCTCGGATGATACAAATGACAAGACCTCCTTTCTATATATAGGAGTATAAGGGGTCATAATGTAATCAGAGCCGACATAACAATAATAATGTAAGGGCATGACAATAACAATAGTGGGCTTTTATGGGGCACAATAATAACAATATGGGGACTACATGGGCACAACAATATAATAAGGGGGTTTCACTAATAACAATAAGGGGTTACACTAGTAGTATAGGGAGCTAACATGCCCCTCTCCTTCAAAAAGTGTTGTCCTCAA
>APFE031633300.1:6810-18256 GCA_000404065.3 Pinus taeda
AATATTAAAGAAATTATAATTTTTTTTATTGTTTAAATTACATTTTTGAATATATAAGTGAATTCTAAATTATTAATAATATGTATTTGCGAAAGGGGGATATGTAGGCACCAAGAGTTTAGAGTGGTGGGGTTAAAATTTACAAAATTTACATAGTCTATTCCTAAATCTACAAAGTTATAATCTATTAAGAAGAGATATATATTCTTAATCATTAAACCCATATATTTGAGAAAATATTTTTTTTTGTAAGCTTGGCAATTCCTTTCTATTGCATTTTAAAAAACAAGTAGGCCTCAACTTGTCCAATGGGAAACGAGGTTTGTTGGCCATCTCACTGCATTATAGGCCAACCAAAATTTGAAAAGTCCGAGAATGTTTTGCAAAACTAGATAAACATAAATCTCTTTTAGTCTTCTATTTACTATATGTCTATGGCTTAAAAATAAAAAAATTGTGCTATTCATATCTACACATCAAAATAAACATCCAAATTGTATTAGGAGAATTCCTAATCACCAGAAGACTTTATTGGCATCGCATCTTTGGCATTGGAGCCTGACAGTTCAGTTTGAGAAAGGCATGTAATATGCTTCTCAATGCAGCTTAGATGAGCATTTTTCTATTGTATATCGTGTTGAATGAGCTGGAATTCACTGTGGATTTCCTGTATATCCGTTGTTGATTCTGAGCCTCTTGTAAAGGTGTTCACCACAACATTTGCTAAAAGATTTTTCATCATCCAGAACAAAAATACAGTCTTCTAGAACTGGGGTATCTACCTGTGGTATGTCTTGGACCTTGGATGTGATTCTCCCATTCATCAACATCCAAGCACTTACCTCCGACTTTGAATTGCTTCAGTTCACTCTCCCACCTCGAAATTATCTGTCGGGCTCGAGGGTGAGTGTTCGTCCTGAAGGACTGAGGTACTTCCATAATTAAATCCCCAATATTTCTTCGGCCTCAACTTGTGGAAGGTTGAGCCTGGGCTTGACTACCTCCACAACCATGACCCTGACCTTGCCGACGGCCACGACCTCCCCTCATATCCACACCGCCTCCCCCTGGTTCAAAGCCGGTTGAGCCACCTTATGGCTTTGCTAGTTGCAAGGATGGATATAACACGTATCCTCAAACACCTAAAAAGTTGCCTTTAAAGCCCTCAGTCCAAGTTGTAAGCCAACACACTGGATGCCAACCCATCAGATGGTACCAATTACCTTGATCAAGACCCAAGCCTATAGGTACAAGACAAACACATGCAATTGAACATAGAACATTAGACCAATGAAACCAAACTTTCCCCACCCCCAAGGCATGAGATTGATCAAGGGGTCTGCTTTCATCGACCCAACAATCATTATAAATCCATAAATGCAAGACAATTTGTAGACCTAGGAATACCCTCGTAAACCCTCCCTGGCTCAAACCAAGCGAAGGGTTCTTTTGAGAACCATAATGAACAACAAAAACCCCCAAACAATGAGTTAACATAATAATTGGAACCAAACTCCATGATTGCATGCAAACCAGAGATGACAAGTTACTAAAACATACTACAAACTTTCTAATTAAGGGCCATAAACTCCCATACAATCCATATTTAAGGCTGGTATTTACTACCACTTATACCCGAAAGATTTGATTCTTAACAAAAAATACACAGTAGGAAAATCCATCGACCATTAGAAAAACACCAGCGAAACACAGGGGACAAAGCATTCATGAAGGTTATACTCTGAACATACCGGTGACTACAACTGTCGAGAGGGATAATTCCACCACTTGCAACTAGGTTCCACACCAAAGAGAGATCTTGTGCTACCACCCAGATGATTATACCCTATCTTTTGCTGCCTAAGGAGTCGGTATTAAAGCGAACAAGTCGGTCTAGGTCACCCACCATAAAACCCGTGTTCTTACCAACGAAACATTCCAAATGGCGAGACTTGAAATCATTAATCTACTACACCACCTTACACATGGGAAGGCATGTGTGAAGGTAGTTGTCCATCCACCCACTAATCCCCTTCATAATTACCCTAACAATAGCATGGATCCCACCATCGCCTCCCTTGTAGCTCTCACCCCGATCGCGGAGAGAATAAATTTTAAAATCGTTATATTATATAATAACATTTCTATATATACTAATTTAAATATAATACAATAGCACAGATCCCACCATAGCCTCCCTCGTAGTTCTCACCCCGATCGGGGAGAGAACATAGATTTTAAAAAATCATTATATTATATAATATATTTCCATATATACTAATTTAAATATAAATACAAGATCAAATATTGGCATGGATTGTAAATTAACGAGAAACATATCATTAAAATTCAATCGTTGATGCACCCATTGTATTTCAACATGTACACCATATAAAAATCATTGTTTTTAAGCTCGATCGTTTATATTGGTACACAAAGAAGTTATAGTAACGGAAAACCATGCACATATTTAAATGCCCATGCTGTTTTATTAATCTATTCTATTGACAACAACTGCGAGGATTGAGGCTTCCAATCCTATACATGGCTATTAAGTTGTTAGCGTTAACCAACGCATCAGTTAACACATAAATAGCTCAAGGTAGAGTACAATAGAGTTGTAATGAATTGGAATTGCAAGTATAGTCTGTTTTTTCATTCTGACAATTTCATATTCACTCTGCACCATACCATTCAAGTAACCCTTTATAATTCATTTATGAGGTCGTCTTCTACTAATGGGGATCATGGTTCAAAATTAAACCCTTCCCGGCCCTTCCTTGGGCTTTTGGAAGGACTAAAAAGAATTTACTCTTCAAAAAAATTTAAAATATCAAATCACTCGTTAATCACAAAGGTTAGATTAAATTTCTATATTCCAAAAGAAAGGCAATATTTTTAATAGCTTATCAATATTTTTTTAAGTTCATGAGAGTCTAGAGTCTTGGCTAACACATAAATCACTCTGACTAGTGACAGTTTCATAGAGGAGATTAGTTGGAGCCCGTACAACCTCATATGAGTTAATACTTATGTGATGATTTGGGGACATTTTCTTTACGTTGACATGATGCAACCTACAATGGCGAGACATGCAACACTCATAGCACTATTACACCTAGCACAGGGCGCCAAAGCACATTTAATAACCTTTCAAAAACTCTACTGTGCTCTCGCTCCTCCCCAATTATCCTTGAGCACTCTTTCCCTGCACCTATTTTTCCCATTTTCATTTGAATTGCAACCCATCATCCATAGAAGAAAAGTTATGGTTCGATGTTACACTGTAAGGTATTTTGTTATCCTCCTCATATATTCATTTGCATTTGTTTTTTCATTCTATGGATTCTTTAATGTAACATTCCTTGAAGTAATGGCAGCCTTCGTGGTCACACAATGTATCTTGCACACCATAGAGTCCACACCCCAAGAAATTAACATTGTGGCCAGATACGCTGAATGAAACTACTTTCCATCCTTCTATCCTAGGCATGGGTATTGGAGCTTTGTTCTACATTAACATTATTAATGGTGGGAATTTTTATTGTCATAATTATATGAATCTACCAACTATGAAAATAATATCTATATTATATGAAGGGTATTAGACCCCACAACTATACCACTCTCATTCTAACTCTTTCTTTTTTTCCTTCGTTTCTTAAATCCGTATGGATTTATTGTCCAAGTACCATTTTTCATGAAGAATTTGTTCTATCTCATAAAAAAACAAGTTTTCTTGAATGTTATAAAGCATAATTCAACAAAGCAATGGATAACCTATCAAGAAATATGTAGTCAAATCCTATAGAATCTTGCTAAGGTTGAATTTTGTCTCCCTCAATCTTGCTAAGGGATTTTTAATTTATGTATTTACTTATTCTATTGTTTTTATTGATTTGATAAGTGTAAATCTTGAAAAATGTCTCGTATTGGTTGCCCTAAGAAGGATACAAAGCAATTGTCAATTGTTGATGCATTTGGACTTGCACAAAATTATAATCAACCATGTAATCTTCAAAATGAAGTTGATGTTCATCTACATGAAGAATATGAATCAAATAGTGTAGAGCTTGTTGAAATAGAAAACCCATTAAAGAAACACAAAAGAATATTCAACTCCAAATGGAATACAAGATTTCCATGTACTTATGTTGTAAAATATTATAATGTTAATGAAATGATAAAATGTTCTTGATGTGTTAAATTTAAAAGAGATACTTCATTTGCAAAAGTTGGAAGCACCACTCTTTAAGTCAGTGGTCTAAATGGCCATGCAAAATTAGAAGCTCATAACTTTTGTTTACAACTTTTGGAGGGAGAAAGCAAACAAAGTAATATTCCAATTACTAACCATGTCGAACTAATGGTAGATACTGAGAAGGAGATAATTATATTAGTGATTGAAAACATGTATTTTCTTGTTATACATGATTTATCTTTAGAAATATATAAATCAATATTTCACTTGAATAGGTATAAATGAACTCCACACATGCTTCTAGCAGATGAATATTTTGCATACATAATTACAACATTAGGAAAATAGTTTCTTCAAGCCGCTAAAGAGGTGTAATGGAGCAAACTAAAAGAAGATATTTTATATAACCCATTTTACTCAATTTTAGTTGATAAAAGCACTGACCAAATTATGGAACACCATTTGATTGTTTATATTACATATTTGACAAATGGAGGAAGATGTCAATATGTAACAAATTTTATATGCTTTTTCAAATAAAGGATGGAATAACTCAATGTATGTATGATGTAGTGAGAACTCTTTTAGCAGAAATGAATATATCTTTGATGAAGTTTGTTGGTTTTGGTTTGGATGGTATATCTTCCATGAGTGGTATTCTTGAAGGTTTATGTTCTAAGCTTCATCAAGATGTTCCTCATTTATTAGAGATCCATTGTATAGATCGTAGGGAAGCATTAACAACCAATGAGGCTTCACCTCATATTCCAGAGTTGCAATATATTGAAAAATTTGAAAACAAAGTTCATTCATGGCTCGAGAAATCAACTAAAAGACATAGAAAATTAAAAGAGCTAATGCAATCATTTCAAATCACTAATTTAGAGGTCTTACAAATTCTTCGAATTAGGTGGTTCTCTAGAGGAAAGGTCGTGGAAAGACTTGTTAAACTCATGCATTTTTTGTTAAAGGATTGGGAGTTAAGTGAAAGAAAAAAATGTATCAGTTGGAAACAATATTTCAAGTGCAATTTTTCATCCATCTACTTGTAGATGTGCCTATTGAATTAAATAAGTTGAATCAAATGTTTCAATAGGTCGTGTTGATATTACATCTATTGCCACTACTTTAGATGTTTCTATTAGCATGCTTCATAAACAATTTTTGGGAAGCATTTTTGGTGTAGGTGCAGTGCATGTCTTTTTTGTTTTACATGTATAATAAATTTACATCCATTGAGGTTCAAACGTTTTATAAAGATGAAAAGGCCAGGGACACTAGGTGATTGTATTCTTTTGGGAAAATGTTTTGTTGTAAATATGATTGAATCTTTAGATAAGAGATTCATAGATTTACATGTATTTAGTGTCGCTAAGTTTTTCAATCCTCAACATTATTATGAATAAGTGAATAATATAAACTCTCAAACAAAAATATGGTTGAAATGTTTATGTCAAAATTTTAGCATTGGGGAATCATCTATTGTTACTATGGCTAGATGTTTGGGTGAAATTGATGAATTTATTTGTATTATTTATAAATCATACCCTATAAAACATATGTATGGAGCATAAGACCTATGTGGAGATGAATCTGAATGGTTTGAAGGCTTTACATATTTGATTCAATTATGGAAAGTTATTCTCATTATCCCAACAATCACAACAGTTTGTGAAAGAGGCTTCTGAAAATTAAATTGGATAAAAAATGATAATAGATCAAGAATTTCATTGGAGACACTATATATGCTAATGTTTTTATCTCTTAGTACACATCATGTTCTATATGAAGTAGATTGGAATGTTATTTGTGATGTATGGGAACTACTGAAAAATAGAAAACTATTTTTATTGGGCAAATAGATTTATATTTTTGATGATGCAAGTCCATATACTTTTGAAGATCATGGAATGAATAGAAGAAACATATGTTTACCCTTTTTAGGGAATTTGAGAAAAATGTTTATTAATTTTTATTGAAATTTTAACCTGTTTTAATGTAACTACTCTTTAAATTTTTAAGAATTTAAAGATTTATAATGGCATTATTTTACTTTGAAATTTTTTATGAATGGTTTATGAAGTAATTTTTTTTTAATAATCTTTCATCTTTGAAGAGTTACATATGCTCGGAGATCGCACAAGTGGACCAGAGACGGCCGATTGCAGGGAAGGGTTGGAGCCTGCTACCGACATACCGGCTCCTGCCAGTCGGCTTTACTTTTCCTACGAGCTGCATGAAAGTGCCTTTTGCCGTATTCAAATATCGTGCCCACCACACACCATGATTTTATATGATGAACTTTTTAATTCAGAAATGGTGAAACGACACACCATGATTTTATATCTTTATATTGCGGGATTAACTTTTTAATGCAAAAATATATAACAATAACACACACATTTAAGCATTTATGGGATACATAAGTATCTACCCCCCAGACTTGTAATACATGTTTCTTGGAGTGGAGTGGCAATGCAAGGCAATGTACTTTGACTAATGTGGAAGGATGATAGGCACACATGAGCTTTCAATATGTAGATTTCGAGTGGTAAAAAGGAAGGAAAATAATTAATTAATAAAAAGCTAAAATTTCCTATATCATAGGTGGATGCTATTTTCCATCTAAATTCACTTATTTTCAGTAGGAAACAATGATCCCTTTTGAGTGGAGTTTTCTCTTAAGAATTTTGTTGAATATGAGCCAATGAAGAGAATGGCTTTGTGTGATTGACCCATAACTGTGGGTTTGTGGATGACCCAAAACCATGACGAACATTTGAGGATAGAGCTACCCTGTAATGCTTGTGGGTCAACTATGATACTAACAATGTGTGACCTAGCAAATGGACTTAGATGACCAGGGTTTTGTGTGGTTGACCCATAACTATGAGTTTGCAGATGGCCCATAACCATGATGAATGAAGGTTCGAAGATAAATATACCTTGTAATGTTTGTGTGCCAACTATAATGTTGACAATGTGCGACCTAGCAAATGGAATTTTATGGTAAGGGTTTTGTGTGGTTAACCCATAACCATGATAAACAACCTTAAGATAATTAGTAAATAGAACTTAAGATAATTCACTTGTTGGTCTTCCTAATGGTATATTACATAAATAGCTATATAAAGTATCATAAGATTTTTGAATTTGATCGTTGGTAAATCAAACAACTCGATATACCTAATAATAATTATAATGATTACCAATTAACAACAAACCCAAAGTGTGTCTTTCAAGTATGCCTCCAATTATAAAAACATCAAGCATACTCATGAGAACAATATGAATTTTCATAATGAGTATGTGTGGAATTATTAGAACATCATCATCGGCAGGTAATCCTCGAAGTCCACACTTGTTTCTTCTTCCTCCATTACTCTGGCCATCATCGAAAGATTCCATTGAATTTGCGCAAATTACAGACAAAATGAAATGTTGACGCGACTTCACAAGCACAGACAGGCGGAAGTTGGAACCTAGCATATAATTAAAATAGAAACATGGAAAGGGTATTTAGAATAGCAGAAGAGTATGGTATGGAGGCTTACCTGTGTTGATCGCCACCCAACTCAATGTGACTCCAGGAGCATAGGCTGATACAAGACCGACCCAAATTTTTTATCCAATTTAAAATGTCTACGCGGGAAACCCGCGTGGTTTCAAATTTCAAGATTTTATTTCCCTCACATCATCGCATGGACCCAGACAGTTTAAATTCCCCCCACGTCATCGATCAGATCCGGATTAGCTACTGAATTTGAGAGGAAGGCATTGAATGTATAGAGGCAGACATCGTCTTTTCACAACCTGCATTAACTGTATCGGAGAGCCTGCCCGAGTCAGAACGGTGGAAAAATTGAAAAACAGATGGTAATGGATGGTCATGTATGTATGGTGCCTGTTACAAGGGTGTATTAAAGAACGGTCATGTATGTATGGTGTGGATGGTCATGTATGTATGGTGCCTGTTACAAGGGTGTATTAAAGAACCAATAACTTTGTAAATATTACTCACTAAAGAGCTTTAAAGTCGGTCAATTCCTAAAGCACTTTGGAGTTAAAGAATTTGTCACCTTTAAGATATTAAGAGGACTGAAGATGAAAAGCACTTCCTTTTGGATATGCCTAACTCTTACTCCATCCATTCTAATTTTCAAAATCTTTGCCACATTACCAACCTTCTTGACTTGTTAATTCAACAAAATTATGGCCATCTAGGAACAATTCTCTACCTTCTTTTCTATCATAGAAATAATATATTAAAAATCTTAATTAATCTCTTGCTTTATTACGGTCCGATAAACTATATTGGACCAATACCATGGATTATCAATACCATATGCAAAAATAAAAAGTTACTCCATGCATTATTAATAGTGTGGATTAATAATACCACATGTTAGAATAATACCATAGCTTAGTAATAACTCATACTAAACTAATACCATGAATTAATAATTAATATACGTAATAGTAATAATTAAATACGATTATAATTTAGTTATTTTAATTATATTTTATAATTTGGTAAAATCAATATATAAAAATATGTTGAATGTTATAAAATTATACCTTTGATTATATAGTTGTAATAGTATTTAATCTAAAATATAAAATATATTATAAAAACAATAATTTGTATACATTAATAAAAAGTATTAGGGGAAAAATTAACATAAATCTTAAAATTAAAATTAAAACTTCAGAATTTTGTCATTTCTAATCTCTGTGCCATAACCCGTAGCTTAGCCACTACCCTAACCTGAGCCAACAGCCAATGGCGGGCATTTAATTTCAAAATTTTCAAATTTTTTTGGGTAGGACTGCTGAATTTGAAATGTTCGGCGAAGGTTGGTGTCTACCTACATTAACTACATCAGAACGATGCTCATGCCCATGCATGATAATTGGCAAATGTCATCATCTGATGCAGGGGTGTACTGTAACAGGTATTTTGGGTGTATTAAATAACAAATATTATTATTATTATAACATTTATTATGCATAGCTTTGTCATCAACTTTTTGGTCAGATACGGAATATAAGTATCTTGATGGGCCTTTTTTATGTTTTTTTATTATCTAAATTGTAATTTTTTTTATTTAGATTTTAATTTAAAAAATATTTAAAATTTAAAATTACAAATTAATTTTAATGTCATTATCATTGTTTTTCATAAAATTTCAAAATATTCCTAAAATTTATTTTTAATGTTTCAAAAGTTTTTAATGGCGCTGAATCTATTTTCACTATAAAAACTTGATTCACATACTGGTACTTGTTAGATTTAAAAAAAATTAACCAAATTCCAGTCATTTTTTACCATACACTATTACTACGCAATTAAAAAAGAAAATTAACCAAATTCCGGTCACTTTTCACCATCCAAACAATTCCTCGGTGAACGAAATGAGGGAAACCCAAAACTGATAAACAGTGTGAGATTAGAAATTATAAACAGTTTTGAGTTATTTTTTTTAAGCGGATTGCAGAATAACCCTTCACGGCCATAGCTGTAGGTGTCCATCTAAGGCGATTTCTATTTCCAACCCCATAAAAAGTTATTGCGCCCTGACATACGCCGAAAATAAACAAATATAACACGCGCGTGGTGATTACATAACTCTTTTCCAATCCAGCTGTTGACTGAAGCCTGAAGATGCGTGATGTGATATAGTTATATTAATATGTGGTGCCGCTTGATATCCTGACGAATAGGTACCATCTTAATTTGCCTTTTGCGCAGGCACTCTTTCGTCCTCATCTACGCCGCCAGCGCGACCATCACAGCTGCATATGGAGGATGCTTATGACTTTTTATACTTTCGTTCATATCGATTCTCAAAATACACTATACTAGAACCGCAGGCTAAGTCGTGGTTAGTAAATGTGGACATGCCGTTGTTTAAATAAATTATAATGATGATTATAAAAATAAGGGAATAAATTAGGCATTTTACTTTCATTAATTTAACCAATGTATCCTCCCAACTTGTATAATAAAATTATAATTAAAATAAATAAATATGAAAGAATATAATAGTAATTATAGATAAGAGTTAGTTTTTTTTGATATAAAGAAATATGTTAATAACTTAAATTTTAGAGATATTTGGTGAGAGTGAAAGTTTATCTTTTTAAAGATTAATTGTAGGTGGTGTGGTTTTCTTTAAATAACACTGATGAGTCAAGGTGCATTAGCTAATATCAGTCAGTAATAGTTGTTTTTAATGTTGATTTGACAACTGGGTTATAATAAGATTTCCCATTAAGTAAAAAAACATAAAAAATGAAAAAATAAAATTATACTAATATCTTTAATTTTTTACTATAAAAAGGAAATTTTGTTTAAGAAAAAGTTTAATCATAATATTGAAAAGCTAGAGATTGGATGTGAAGAAAATTGGAGGAAATTAGCCCATGGCTAGAGGTGGGATGCGAAGAAAATTGGAGGAAATTAGCCCATGGATAAATAATATAAAGGGACCAAATGCCCCAAAGATTTCTATGATTTGTCTTATTTTTCATCCACTCATACTCAATTTTGTGGGTTTTTTATTGGAAAATTAGTTAGTGTTGGGCATCCTTGATTTTGAGAATATTTTGGAATTTGATCAACAGGGGCAAGGTCAAATTAGAAGTGAAGTCAATTTTGTTGTCTTCACAAAAAAGATTCCTGAATATTCCCAAAATCAACTTAAACTTGTCAGTTTCCATCTATTAGGCCTTGCCCTTCATTTTCGGTGGCTACTCATCCCTTCCTTTACTAGTTGTTTTTAGTGAGACTTTTTGGAAGCTTTTCTGGTGGTCTGGTCTAATTTCTCTAAAATCCAGTATGAATTTATTGAAATCACGAGCTTGATGGGTAACCCGTGCACAATCGAAGTGCCTTGGGGTTTTTCAAGATGTTGAATCCATATATACACAATCGAAGTGCCTGGGAGGTTTTTCAAGATGTTGATTCCATATATAGAATAAAAAAACCAGTTTAAATAACACAAATCAAGATTTCGCCTCAATTTTTTCCACCAAATTCCCACACCGAAAAGTCAAAAACTTGAAAAAAACAACAACATCTTGGATCAAATCGATAGAAAAAGAAATTCAGTAACATAAACTAGTTTAATCTTCGGCTGAGGTCACGCGGAATCCCTAACAGACATTCCCAGGCGTACAAAGAGGACGAGGAAGCCACGCACATTAACCCAATAATAAAGGTTATGTCTACCATACTACCTG
>APFE031633301.1:0-17216 GCA_000404065.3 Pinus taeda
AGCCACAACCTCAGTGAAATGCACCTCAACCGCGGTGGAGGCCTCAATACAACCCTCCTCCCGCCATTTTTCCTCCACCACCAGCTCAACCACAACCATTACCTCCTGCTCCTCCAAGACAACCCCAGATGCCTACTCAACCGAACCCAAACCCCAACAATAGACAGGCCCAACAGGTATATACCGGGGAGACAACAAGCCCTACCTATATTGTAGAGATCCAGAGATCAACTTGTGATCTGGGAAGGTCCTTCTAGAGCGCCAACCTCCTCCCCTAGAGGAGGAGGAAGAGAAATAGGAAAGTGAACCCAAAGCCATTCCACCCTTTCCTGAGCGACTAACAGTAACCACACAACCCAATCCAGAAGAGACTGAGCTTCTGGGAGAACTCAAGCAGTTGTGTGTGAAAATACCACTTCTCCAAGCCATAAAAGATGTACCGATATACAACAAATTGATTAAGGAGAAGTGTTTCAGGCACCCAGGCAGGCGAAAGAGAGATGCCTCAACTATCAATGTCATAGGACAACTGTCCGATCTTATGTTGGGACAAGTAACCTGTCCAAAGTATTTGGACCCTGGGAGTCTTGTAGTTGATGTTCACATCAATGGCACCATCATCCCCCACACCTTGATTGATCTAGGGGCTGCCATTAATGTGATGACGAGGGACGCCATGCTTAAACTCACCCTTCGGAGTTCCTTTACCAACTGTAATGCTTCGTCCATGGGGTCCATCCATTGATCATCAAAGAGAAATGTCGACAAAAACCCCACGCACAAGATATCCCACTCGCTTGTGTCGTGTCAGAGCTCTGCTTCAGTAGACTAGGTTTTGGGAATGGCATCCAGGTTGTGATAAAATAAGCACACCCATTCTGGCTGAGGTTCCTCCCTGTAGGCTTTGATACATCTGGTAAGGTGCATACGTGGGTCATCATGTCCATCGTATTTCTCCATTATGCATAGTTCTAGATTCCCAAATCTAATCTTCATCATGCACCAACAACCATGCCAATCATTGAAAGTCCCTTCATGTGTGCCCCACCATCACATAGGTGTCATGTGCAATGCCCATCTCAATGCATCAAACAGATGGTTCTTTGTTACTGCGATTTTGAATTTGGTTAGGAATTCATCTATTATCGTCAGCCCATCATATGTCGACAATTCACGATCTTGGGCCCTTACACAATACAAAGATTTAGTCATCATAATGTAGTGTAGCGTAGTTACTCCGTTCAACCTGTTACGCCACCGCTCATCTTCTTCATCAAAATTGGTGGTGCAAGATTCTACATAGCCTCGTGATATTCTTCTATCCTTCTTTTTCATGCCCCCTTCTTACCTTTGTGCATCTATTCTGTAGATACCATCTAATTCGTCGTCTCTCTCTTTGTTGCACACAGGTTCAATATAGTGCGGTCCTTCGGTTGGATCTAGCGGAATGACTATGCGGAGCGACTTTGTTTCAAATACCATTGTCGACTTCTTTAAATTAATAACCCCATTCATATCGGTGGCCCAGTCGATTCATAATAACGCAGGATAGGGCGTACTTTCATCCACGAGATCAATAACTTCAAAATCCGTTCGAGTACTTGCGTTATTAAGGTCTACCGTAACTCCTTGCAGCCTTCTCATGGGCAATACCTTCTACTGATTTTCCATCCGCAGTTGGTTAGGGGACCATTATAGTGTAGGCTTACACATGTGTTCCCAAGTTTGCTTAGGTAGTACGTTGGCATCTGAGCCTAGATCCAGAATGATTTGATCCATTTCATACTCGTCAATCTGTGTTGTTAGTCGCATTTCCCTCCTCGTCTGTGACACATTTCTTCCCAACTTTCGAACTACATGAGGTTCATTCCATCCTGTGCATCTATTTATCAGTTCATGTAAGCCCTTAACTACCCTGTTACCCTAAAGAAATGTTATACATGTCTCTAAAAAGGTAGTTAACACTGAGGGATCCCTAACCGGCTTAGGCTAATCCCTACTATCTGGGGTAGAGACTTCTGCGAAGCTCTCGCGAGCTTCAAAATATGTCTCCTTACCCATCCCTGCGTCTTCCTTACTTAAGCTCCTTCTATCCGCTTCTGTGGCCATGCCACTTCTTAGTACCATGTTAACTTTGGGATCTTCCTTGCGAGGTTCAAACCTCATCATTTGCACGTTCTGGGTTGTTGTTGGTTGCGCTACCCTTTTTTCTCGGATCTGTGCTATTAGCATAGGACAATCTATCAGTTCATGATTGAATTTCTCACAATAACTGCATGAAATTCTAGTGGGGTTGGTACAATCCCGTGCGTAATGTCCTGGACCTCTGCAGTTGTAGCAGATTGGCCGTCTGTGACCCCTTCCTAGCCCCATGCCTCCCCGTCCTCGCCCACGGCCCTGGAACCCAGTGCACGTGGTCGTCACAGCTGGATCCTGACCTCGTGCCTTAGTTTGCATTCTGTAAGCAGGTGACTGGTCCATTAACAATTGGTAGCTACGACAGTCTCTTTCTTCGTGGCATACCGACCTACAAAAGTTGCAAAATAGTTGCTGGGGGGTTTGGTTGTATTTTGGTAATAGATGGTAGTTATCAGTGTTGTGCTTTCCTCCCACCTGACAAATTATGCATCAAAGCGGGGCTACGGTTCCCGATCCTACCCGTGCCTCTGGTCGTAACAGTGTTGGTCCCCTCGTCACCACAAGATTCACTGAGATCGGGCAGTGATCTTTGTCGTGTGCCTAGCTTCTGCACTTTATACACCATATTTTCTCTTGGACTTCCGGTCACGGCATCTATTCTTGTTTTAACTTCTTCATTTCCAAACATAAGTTTTGAATCTGCGCTTGGATTTTCTGAACTCCCAACCCTGGGTCTTGTAATGGAGTTTTGTCTAACCTCATTGCTATCTCTAGTGCTTCAGCCTAGGTTGAGATCTTCTGTTATGATAAATCCGTCCTCAGATGTGGTGTTAGGGATGCCATAAACCAAGCATAGTGCTATGCATCCGTCAATGTCATGTTAGCCTCGCGAATAGTACTTTTCAGTCTTTGGTCCAAATCCCACGAGGTTTCACCAGGCATCATTGTGATCTCTTTCAACCCTATAATCGATTGTGTTTCTAATTTCGGCTAGCTAAATTCCTTCTTTAATTTAGTCTGGATGCATGTTGTCCCTGTTGTTGGGTGATCACTTGAGTAGTTTATGTACCATGTCAGTGCTCGGTCCTGGAGCGCGCTAACTAAAGTGGCCTTTCTGATATTATCATCCGCAATTCACTGCACATTCCATACTGATGTTAATACGAACCAGAATTGTTCAGGGTCTTCACCTCTTGTGCCTTTGAATACTGGTAACTGGATTGCACTTGTCATTATTACCCTTGAACTACTATTGTTCCTGGTCCCTTCAATCCTCTAATTTTCTTCTCTCTCGAATCCCCATGTTTCACACCAGACACCCCTTAGGTAAATCCTGGTCCCGGCAATGGAACCATTTGTTGGCTTATATGGGCTTGACCCAGGTTCGGAAGAATTATTTAGCCGAGCAAATCCCATAGCTACCGGCCCTTTCAGCAACAGTCTACAAAGCATGGACTGAGGTCTCACCCGAGGTAGCAGGGGAGGGTGCTGGAACCAAGTTTCCACACCCTTGGGATGTATAGATGTGATTTGGAGGTTTCACGCCCCGTTCTACAACTTTGCATTGCACTGTATTCACGCAGATCCGAAATACCTCTTACTGTCTATTAGCGCGTAGTCTACAGATATAATCTATCGGATGAAGTATTGTAGCTCAGATCTACTTAGAAGGGTTTTTAAGCAAACATTTAATAGATTTGGCCAGTTTGCATAGTTAGAATACACTTAGATTCACACATATCAATAACATAAGCATATGCACTTAGATTAAACAGTTATATCAATCATTCATACAGTCAGATTCGCGATAGCTCAAATTGTAACATAGAATTTGCAGAAGAAACTTATCTTTATTTCCACTTATCACCAATACATCCAAATCCGCCCCACGCACTCAGATGTAGGGGTCTGCGTGCACAACTACAGAATCTTCCAGGCTAATGTGCACATAGCTGAAAAGCCTCTATCCACTACCCAAACCCTCGACTCGGACTTACAGATGCTTACAGAGTGTTCTACTCAAAAACCCATTACATTACAGATCAAAATCATATCCCCCGCTTTAGCTTCTCTACCCATAGAACCTTGCTCTATTTATACCTTTCCATGGACCACGATCCATGGGCGGGCTGAATCCACTTTCATTTCTTTATATTATTTTTTGGCAGACTACCCCTTTGACTTTGACTTATTACAATTCGCGCTCCGTGCATCCCGCGAAGTCTTTACATTGCTTTTACCCAAAATTGCGGGCTTCATGCCCCATGACCATTGTGCAGGGCTTCCGCTACCCAACACATATCTTTGAGTAGTTGAATCCATTTTTAAAATAGTTAAGTCACCAAGAAGTTCTTCAAACTATCAGTTTTTGAACAATGGAGTAGCTGTGAAAATTTTGAACCTTTGGATCCTTCGACATTGGAGTCGCCAGGTGAAATATGCACAACCTTTCTTGTGTCTGATCATTGTTCGCCATCAGCAATCAAATATGATCATTGTCTTTCCTTCCCACGGAATATATGATCTTTTTTTCCCCGACAACGTCGCCAAAATGTTATCCCCCACAATGTCCTCGGCTGAGAGGAATCGACAGAGGTAACCACAGACCAAGCTTTCAGTTTCGTATCTAGCCCTACCAGACCAGAGAGGGCTCTCTCTATGAGATCATAGCCAAATATTTGACTAGGATATTAAAGGATTTTATGCTAGGTTTGAAAATTTAGGGTTTTGATGTTGTACAAGGGATGAAAACCAGGAAACTAGGTTAAAAGATCAAAGGGTGGCAACAAAAGAAATATAAAGGAGAAAGGTAGTAGCAGTTTTATAATAGCTTAGGGTTATTCAATGTAGTGTAGTGTTTTCTAAGAAATAAGAAGACTTAATGAGCATATATGTCATGAATTCATTAAGCTAAGTAAATAACATATAGTGATAATTCCATCAAAATAGAGCTTTAAGGAAAGAATTCTTCTTAAAAACTTAGGAAAAATCACTGAAGAAACTCATGAATAGAAAGAAGAGATGAATATTATCATATGAAACTATAATAGAGAATAAACGATACCACAAACTCACTGCACATGAAATCCCAGATAATAGTTGCAATTGTTCTTTGATTTCATGAAAATGTTGAAACACAAGTTACAAGAGTTCTCTCCTCAAATGTCCAAACCTTCTCTTTGACTAAGAAAATGATACATATATACTAATATAAACAACTTCCCCACCTTTAGAAGTCAAATCCATGAGTGGTGGAACAGTTTCCAAGAATATATCAACCAACAAGTGAGAGTTAGAAGGTAAAAAACAAACTCTTCTCTTAGACTTTTATTTGAGTTTTTCTTCATTTATGAGACCTAATTAAACATAAAAACAACCTATAATTCTAATTTATTTATGGTTACATCATCAAGACTTCAAGCTACTGAAGTTACATCATCAATTTACCTTTACCCAAGTCAAAATAGAAAATCTAAGAAATTACACAGTGAAAATTTTAATTAAAATCTCAGAAAATTGCAAAAGTGCAACGCCAAGTTTGTGTTGGAAATAATATTGAGAGGGGGGGTGAATCAGTATTTGCAAGTCAATAATATTTCATTTCCATACTCAGATTCATATATGCTACTTTAGTTAATGAAACTTGCGTGTATACGCAACTTTTATTAACGCAACCAACATATATCCTGCAAACTTATGATTCAGTTAATTTTTAATATGTTGACCTTTAATCAGTGCATCAAAACCATATAAACAATAACTAGGTGTAGATCTGTAAATGATGATTTAAACTTTACAACAATTCTAGACATCAGTTATAGATCATCATATTTATAGATTACAACATTCGCCAGTTAATCAGATAAAATATCAAAACCACACAAAGATACTTCTCTTCAAGTCTTAAGATCTTGACCCATCAATAGAACCTATCCTTCATCAAGCGCTTAGTTTCATCCTTAATTCAGATCCAGCTGTGCACTATAACCCAATAACCTGTATTCTAGATCTTGCTCTTCATTAGATATTCAATTCATGAGTGCCGTTGCCTAATGATCTTCTCTCCCTTCTATAGCCTTAGGCCTTACTCAATACCATGGTCCAAAACCACTTAGGATCAATACCTTCGACCAAATACCTGGGGTCAACACTTCGGACAAGATACCTTGGACCAATACCATGGATCAAAATACCATGGACCAAATACCATGGACCAAAACTAAGTTTTCCAACATGTACGCACCTTTCGTTCCGTGAAAGTGCGTGTGTACGCTATATGCACCTTTTGGTCTGTGAATCCGCGTGTAAACGTGGCTTTATCAATGGGGAACCTGTGTATACCTCTCTTCCTTCATTCTGTGAGCCTAAATTGTGATTTGTCATCTGTGTGAGTTTCCATCAAGGACAACATCTGTGTCATAGAGCCAAATCTGTATCATAATGCCAACAATCTCCCCCTTTGGACTTGATGGCAAGCCCAAGTCACTCTCCCCCTTTGTCATCAAGGGCAAAGGGTTATGCTCCCCTTGAGTACATGTTGAATTCTCTGACATGCTGAAGTGTGTTGTCCATTCTCCCCCAGAATATAAGCAAGGTCTGCTAAAATATGACTCTATACATACATCATAAATGACCTTCCTATCACTATTGACTCATACATACATCCATCTCCCAACCAAGTGGGGATATACCAAGTTTGACTCGTCCACCCAACCAAGTGGGTATATACCAAATGTTTATACATGTCAGAACATTACATCATCCATCCCATGCATAGTGGGGAAACAAAATAGGTCATTTCATAACCTTGATAATAAAAGATATACATGACATAGAGATAAAATATCTAAAACAATACTATGATAGTTACCAACAACTATCATCAGCTGCATCTATCAAGCACCATCTAGACCAACAACCATGATCTCCCCCTGAACCTGTTCCACATGAATAAAAAACAGCTGTGAATTTGTACCAAGATCTTCTAAGATAATGCCAACAATGCATTACTATAAGTATATGCTCCCCCTAAACCTGTGCCAGATGATCACTGTTAGACCCATATCAGACACCTTTCATCCTCTATTTTTCTTCAAACCAACATATATGCGACTGTATCCACAACAACCGGCATATGTACGTGGATATGCTCCATGAAACTTGTGTGCAACCACTCTTCTCTAAAATAGATAAGTTTTAACAGAAAGATGATGCATCAACTACTCCCATCTTCTGTCTGAGATATTCAAATGTCTCTCTAGGCAGTGGTTTGGTGAATATATTAGCAACTTGTTCTTTGGAGGGAACATACTCCAATTTGACCTTTCGTTCAAGCACTTGTTCACGTAAAAAGTGATCTTTGATGGGTATGTGCTTGGTCTTGGAATGCATGACTGGATTCTTTGAAACACTGATTGCACTTGTATTATCACATAGAATGGAGATGGGTGGAGTACATGTGATCTGAATGTCTTGCAATGTTTGCATCATCTAAACGAGTTGCGTGCAACATGATGCAACAACCACATATTATGCTTCAACTGTAGATAATTAAATTGAACTTTGTTTCTTGCTGAACCAAGACACTAATCTGGAACCCATATAGAATGCACCACCACTAGTGCTCTTTCTGTCATCCATGCTTCCTGCCCAATCTGCATCTGTATATGCATGAAGTGTAATATTTGTATCCCTAGGATACCATAAACTAAAATTCTGAGTTCCTTGAAGATATTTGAAGATCCTTTTGACTGCCTGAAGTTGTGATTCCTTTGGATTTGCTTGGAATCTTCCAACTATTCCCACTACATGCATGATGTCTGGTCGGGTACTTTTTAGATAAAGAAAACTGCCAATCATGGATCTGTAGGTTGGTTGATGTACTGCTACTAATTCATCATTTAAGCTGAGACTGCATCCTGTTACCATGGGGGTACATACTTGTTTAGAATCTTCCATGCCATATTTTTTCAAGATCTGCTTGAGATACTTGGTTTGTGATAGAAAATACCATCTTTATTTTATTGAACTTGTAGGCCGAGAAAATATGTGAGCTCACCAAGCAGGGACATTTCAAACTCTTGCTGCATTACCAAAGCAAATTTTTGACTCATGGATTCTTCATTGCTACCAAAAATGATATCATCAGCATACACTACAAGTATTAGCAATTTATAATTATCAATCTTTGTATATAGATTGCTATCATCTGATCCTTTTGAAAAGCCTTTTTGATGGAGGTATTTGTGAAGATAGTAATACCAGGCCCTTAGAGATTGTTTTAGACCATAGAGAGCCTTTCTGAATCGGCATACAATTTTTGGATCATTTCCAAGGATGAATCGATCTGGTTGCTCAATATATACTCCTTCTTCTAAGTCTCCATTACGAAAGGCATATTTTACATCCATTTGGTATACTTTGAATTTCTAAAATCTAGAAAGAGCAAGGAACATTCTTATGGGTTCAAGTCTAGCAACAAGTGCAAAAGTTTCTTCAAAATCTATACCTTCCTGTTGAGCATATCCTTTACAAACAATTCTGGCCTTGCTTTTGATAACTTCACAATTTTCATTCAGCTTGTTTTTAAATATCCATTTGGTTCCTATGGTATTCTTATCATGTGGTCTAGGAACCAATTCCCAAGTATTATTCTTTTCAATTTGCTCAAGTTCTTCATTCATGGCCTTGACACAACATTCATGTTTGCATGCTTCACTTACATTTTGAGGTTCGATGGAGGAAAGCAATGCTAGATAGCTTGAAGCTTCTGTAATAGCTCTTCATGTCTGCACACCTGCGTCTTTCTGTCCCAAAATTTGAGTCTCTGGATGATTTTTTTGAACATACCTAAATGGAGTCTTTTCTTCTGTCGTTATCTGTTCTTCTGGTGCTTCATTGGCTTCTTCTTTAGAATTTGTCTGATTTAATGTGGAAGGATAATCCTCATCTTCTTCACACTCTTCAGTTTTTACATGCTTTGGATTTTTACCTGCTTCATCACCACAACATCAATAATTTTAATAATTTTCCCAAGTCTTTTATTATAACAATTATATCCTTTACTTCGGGAAGAGTAACCAAGCAGAATGCCTTCATCTACTCTAGGTTCAAACTTGCCAAGTTTTTCATCAATCCTTTTGATGTAACATTTGCTTCCAAAAACTTTGAAGTATTTTACAGTAGGAGTCTTACCATACCAAAGTTCATGTGGAGTTTGAGTGTTGTTTACCCGAATGTTTTCTTTGTTGAGGATCGTGATGGCAACAAATGCAGCTTCACCCCAGAAGGTTGCAGGAGTTCCAAATTCATCTAGCATGGCACGAGCCATTTGTTGAACAATTCTGTTCATCCTTTCTACCACTCCATTTTGTTGAGGAGTCCTTGTGGTGGAGAATTCTCTTTTTATTCCATGTTCTTCACAAAATTCGAAGAATTCATTCAAGGTAAATTCCCCTCCTTGATCAGATTTGAGGCATTTGATTTTGCGATCTTATTCATTTTCAACAAAAGCTTTGAAGGCTTTGAACTTTTCAAATGCTTCATCTTTATGCTTTAGAAGTCCTATCCAACACATTCTGGAAAAAATATTAATGAACAATATAAAGTATTCTTCTCCATGAGGTGACTTTTTCCTTGATGGACCACATAAATCAGTATGAACAAGTTCAAGAGGCTTACTAGCTGATCCTTCCTTCTCAGGGAAATGTGCTCTGGTTTGCTTACCAAATTGACATGATTTGCATATTGTATTTTCTGGAATGTTGATATCAGGAAGATCACGAACAACCTGAAATTTGCATGCTTTCCTTATTTGTGGGAAGATTATATGCCCCAATATTCTATGCCATAGCCAGTGTTCATCATTTTTGCTTAGATAACATTGTTTTTGTCCTCCCTTGACTATGTATAAGTTGTTTGGAGTTATTATGCCTTTTATCATGATTTCTCCTGTATCAAGCTCACGAACAACACATCCATTTGATCGAAATAATACTTCATTTCCTTGATCACACATTTGACTGACACTCAATAGGTTATGCTTTAGATCATCAACATACATAACATTCCCATCTTTAACCTTTTCCTTTAAGAGAACAAAACCTTTACCTTTTATGATAGTAGGAGTGTCATTTCCAAATGAGACCTTCTTTTCTTTTTCTAAGGCATTGTATGACTGAAGTTTTTCTTTATCACTTGTCATGTGTTTCGAGCATCTACTGTCGGTGTACCACTGATTTTCTTGTCCTTTTGCATACAAGGCTATACCACATCTTTCTATGTGTGGTTCTTTATTCCACTATATTTTGGGACTCAATGAAGTTTTCTCCTTCTGAGATGTTTCCCGAAATTTACTCTTGCATTCAGAATCTTCATGACCGAAGTTGTTACAGATAGAGCATTATATTTCATAAGCGAAAAGTTATTGTAGGTCCTTTTCATGATCCCTGTCACATTCCTTTGGTTTCGTGCTTCTCTAGTCATGATGGTCTTGTAGGCAACACATTGAGCAGCTATGTGTCCAAATTTATGACATGAAAAACATTGGCCATTAAAAAAGTTCCTGCGATTATCGAATCTGCTGACCTGGTGATTGTAGTTTCCATTGACATTAATTCTTGAAGCAAATTGAGTATGATTTACCTGAGGTTGGTTGTAACTTTTGTTCATCCTTGAAGTAGATTGAACCCGATTTACCTGGTGATCTTCTTTATGCCTTTGTTGATGATTGTCAAACTATTCACTTCTCTTTGCTGCATCAAGATAACTTTTAGTGGAGGTTGACGGCTTCTGTGCTTGAGATGCTTCTTCAGTATATCCAAGACTTGTCTTTATCAGAGGAGAGCGCTGCACTTTGATAATTTCATCTAAAGTTTATGATCCTTTAGCAAATCTGAGATTGAGAGCTTTTGTTTTCTCAATATCTTTTCTTAGGCCTACAATTTCACATTCTAGTTTTTCATTGTGTTTTTCTCTTTCAGCAAGCTGGAATGTCAGAGTATCTATAATCATATTCTTTTGTTCTAAACAGATTTTGAGTTTAGATATTTCTTCATAAAGGTCATATTCATCTAAATCATCCAATAAATCATCATCTTCAAAAGCAATAAGAAGTCTATAGTCATTACTATTTTCATGTCCATCACTATTTGATAAACCATCGCTATCTTCATGCATATAGTAGCTCTTCTTACTTACATTCTGTTTTCTATTCAATTTTGTTGATTCCTTACCTTTATCAGGCTTTTCTTTATGAGGCCATTCGCTGCATAATGACCAAATCTTCCACAAGCAAAACATTTGAAAGGTAGTTTGCCTTTGAATCTTCTAGAACCCTGTTGAAGGTTCTTGACAAAGTTTGCTTCTTCCTCTCCTTTTGAAATATGTCCTGATTCATTGAGGTCTTCTCTTCCTAAAGCTTTAAATGTAGCTTCTCTCTTATCTGATGGATCTCCTTTTCTCATTTCAAAAGTAATTAAGATTCTGTGCAGCTGTGTCATAGTAATACTCTGAAGATACTGCTTTTCTTCTATGGCAGAAACTTTTGATTCAAACTTAGTAGATACAGATCTTAAAACCTTTTCAACTAAAGGAGAGGAAGATAGGCTATGGTTCTTACCTTCCAATAAACGAAGTTTCTCCCATCAAATATTGGTTGTCTAATGGATCCCTCTCTTTCATAGTTACTCATGATGATAGATCTTCCTTCAAAAGATCAAACTGCTTTTGAAGGACTTGGCTCTGATTCCAATTGTTGGAAATAATACTGAGAGGGGGGGTGAATCAGTATTAGCAAGTCAATAATATTTCATTTCCATACTTTGATTCATATACACTACTTTATTTAATGGAACTTGCGTGTATACGAAACTTTTATTAAGGCAACTAATGTATATCCTGCAAACTTATGATTCAGTTAATTTTTCATATGTTGACCTTTAATCAGTGCATCAAAACCATATAAAAAGTAACCAGGTGTAGATCTATAAATGATGATTTAAACTTTACAACAATTCCAGACATCAGTTATAGATCATCATATTTACAGATTAGAACATGCGCCAGTTAATCAGATAAAAGATCAAAACCACACAATCTCTTCAAGCCTTAAGATCTTGACCCATCAATAGAACTTATCCTTCATCAAGTGCTCAAGTTCATCCTTGATTTAGATCTAGCTATGAACCATAACCCAAAAACCTATGTTCTAGATCTTTCTCTTCATTAGATATTCAATTCATGAGTGCCTTTGCCTAATGATCTTCTCTTCCTTTTATAGTCTTAGGCCTTACTCAATACCATGGTCCAAAACCACTTAGAATCAATACCTTAGACCAAATACATGGGGTCAACACTTCGGACAAGATATCTTGGACCACTACCATGGATCAAATATCACGGACCAAAACTAAGTTTTCCAACATGTACGTGCCTTTCGTTCCGTGAAAGTGCGTGTATATGCTATACAGGCCTTTTAGTCTGTGAACCTGCGTGTACACAGGGCTTGGTCAATGGGGAACCTTTGTATACCTCTCTTCCTTCATTCTATGAGCCTTAATTGTGATCTATCATCTGTGTAAGTTTCCATCAAGGACATCACTTGTGTCATAGAGCCAAATCTATATCATAATGCCAACAGTTTAAGGCCACTTTTAGGTGCCTTCCTGAAGTAAAAATTGAAATATGAAAGAACGGTAAATGAGCCTTGTCTGTATAGTTTGAATAACATCTTTGATTTTTGAGAATGACCCATGGGAAGGCCTCCAAAAAATCATTCTCCCAAGGTGTCTCCAGAAGCGCAACACCTCTCTAAAAGAGGGGCAAAATATTGATTTTTGACCCCTTTTTCTCATTTTTCTCAAAATTTGAGCCCTGTTTGAAAAATATAAGGAAATGGGTTTTGAGAGGAGGCCATAATATTTCCAAAAATGTAAACCATTTTTCATTTATAGATCTGAGATAAAAATTGGCGCATTTTCCTGAATTTGCACCAAATTTCACCAAAAATCAAAAATGCTCAAAAAACTCCCAAGATTGGTCCATAAGTGCCAAATGAGGTGTACTATGCTATCATGGATGCCCCAAGAATAATCTCCAAGTTTTCCTTATCATATTTTCCTTTTAGGGTTTCCTTCAGCTTGTTTTGCGTTTGTTTGACCTTGATATTGCAAATCTTGTTTCTGGTTTGGTAGTGGTGGGCCATGTGCCTCAACATTTGGTTATCCATGTTAGCCTTGTCAAGAATATTCTCTAGATGGCCATTGAATTTGCCTGGTAAATATTCCCTATCTTTGTTGATTTCCATAGCAATTCTGTCTTCAATATCCAAATCCTCATCTGGTAGGTTTTGGTCTCTTTCCTTCTGTAATGCTCTTTTGAGATCCATAGTCTTAGGCCTCTTCCTTCCAACTTGCTTTTCTTGTTCATCATGCTCATCATGCTCTAGCATTGCTTTACCTTTTACCTCTTTCCCCATCACCCTAGATTTCTCTTTTTCCATCATTAGTTGTTTAACCTTGAGTTGACTATTTTCTTGCTCATGGAAAGAAATGATAAATTTGGCCCTTGCCAAATTGTCCAGAAGCTCCATGATCTGGGAATCCTTCTCCTTGATAGATTTTTGCAAGGTTGAATGCTCATTTACTGCCTCCAAGTCAACTAGGTCAAAATCATGCTCAATTAGCTGCTCATCCTACAAATGTGATCCATGTTTTGCTGATGTAGAAGGTTTGGCCCTTTTCTCAACTTGAGAAATAAACACAAGTCTTTTTCCTCTTTGGTATGTTTTAGTCACCTCAGGTCTAGGTGCCTTGGGAACCTCCTCTGATTTGTTTGATGACTCTACGTCCATAGGCTGTGATGATGTGTCTTGGTGATGGTTTGGTGAATTAATCTCATGCCTCTGCAAGGTTGTTTCAATAAAGGTATCCCATGCTATGTTATTTTCTTCCAACTGATGGAGGACTACAACCTTTATCAAACTATGATGGAAAAGGCTAGGGTAATGCTATTTGTTTTTCATTTGCACCTTTTCAGACATTTTGATGACACTTCAAGTAGTTATCGAGGTTAAGAGGTTTCATAGCTGTGTAATGCATGAGAAGCCTAATGTGATATTGATACAACCTGGAAAACCTCCCCTCACAAGTGAAAAACGTCATCACAACCTTCATCACTGGAGCATACTTTTCCAACAAGTATTTGAATGGAATGATGTATGAATGAGCCTCTTTATAGGGTGATTTCAAGGAGGTTTTATATTGCTCAATGCTAGGGTCATGCCTTTGAACCAATACTCCCCATGATTTGGTATCCCTGTGGCAAGAGAGATGGCAGAAACTGAGAATGTAAAATCAATCCCTGCAATGGTGGATTTTTCCCCTTTCAGATTGGTGGCAATCAAATCAGTGAGCTGCTCATGAAAACCTACTTCTCCCACTCTTTGACAAAACCCTAGGTAGTTGAAATATTCAAAACATTGTCTTATGAATGGTGAAGAATTGATATCATTGCAATTTGTTTGCCCATACCTCAGAATATTCCCCCCCTTATGATGTTTTCTTTTCTCTGATGTTGAAGAAAATCCTTCCATTTTTTAAACCCTAGATGACAGGAAAATGAAAAAATAGTGAGAGGTGATTGAAGTGGTGAAATGAGGGAGTTAGTGAAGTGTTACACTGAAATTTGTCACCATGACTATCTGTAGTTAGTATGGCTCCATCAACAATCAAACTTCAAGAAAGAGAGAAAATCATTAAAAAACATGTTTATCTCTGGGTACACAGGTTCTCTCTACCTTACCTGCGTGTACGCACTCCAAGTTCATTATACCTGCGTACTTGTACGCTCTGTATGTCAAGGGTTGGGTGCGTACCCCTGTAAAGGTCAAAAGGCTTGAGTTTCATCTTAAAAAAGTTACTTGTGGTCATTTCTAGAGCATTCTAGAAGATTGTTTGACGTGTATTGAGCGCCTCCAGATGGTTCATGCATCCCTATGAAAGAGGAACTTATCCCATCAAGAGAGGAGCTACCCCATCCGAAAGAGGGAGCATCCCATTGATGTTGGACCTGAATAACTTCCTCTAGAACATTATAAATACAGGCATTGGGCCAGAGGAGGGGAGGTTGAAAGCTGAACATTCCAAAGGGTAGATGCTGCTGGAATTAGGACTTCCTTGTAGAAGCTTGTGAGGAGAGATTCCCATCCTTTCTTGTTTCATTTGGAAGTAGGTGAGCTTATCAAAGTAAAGGAAAACTCTTGCTGGACCCTGGGAGGAACTTGCACAACACCAAGGCTCAGGTTGTAATGGTTTCTTTTGTTTCCTATTAATACAAATAAGTCCATTCTTCTCAACAATTTGTTATTAATGAGTTATTTCATATACTCCTTGGTCTATATTTGAATATGTTTTATTTTATGGGATATTCAGGTGTTATGTAATCGTTTGATTGTTAGTGCATGCAGGTTTCGAAGTGAAGGAGGAGCTCATCCGGATCGACAAGGCTAGACTACTACAACAACGTTGGACTACAGGTAGGATCTAAAACACTTGATTTCTCGTGTAATAAATGCATGTTTAGAGAAGGATTGCTCTTAATTCTCTTGTTTGTCACTAGAAAGTCTTAGGCTTCTAGGGAGGTTGGTTTTGTCCGCAAGATTAACTCTTTCCGCATGACAAATTGGCGACTCCGCTGGGGACTCCATTGATGTGATTGATTTTTCCTTTGAGTGACACTTTGATCTGAAAAGAGTCATTTCTTTTTTGGTTTTTGACTGTTTGACTGTGTATTTGGGTGGGCTAGCTTAGAGTTAAGTTAGAATTTAGTTTTTCTTAATTTTTTAGTAGTACGCACCCTTTGAGTTGAGCACAGTGCGTACCTGTACACACTGCAGCTTTGTACACAGAGCATGCACGCACCTGTGCAAACAGGCTGCCTGCGTACCCTGTCAAAAATTGAGAAATTTCCATTTTTTCCATTTTTTCCCTTAGATTTTGCATTTCATTAGTTTTTACTGCCCAGATCCACTGGTTATCTGTCAAAGATCTTCACCTGAACTTGTTTCGTTAACATCAAGAGTTTTAGTGAAATTCATAGAAGTTCTAGCCTTAGGGTTCGATTTTTGCATTGGTCCTGTAGTGACTTTGACTTTAGAAGTTGTGAAACCTTGGATCTCTCTGATTTTGTCAGTCTTCTTAGGAGTTGGACCTGTCATAAAGTCTACCTGTGTCAGCAACCTACCTTTGTGTTGTCTCCTTGCGGAATTTCGAAATAGCTTGTTGATTGAAGTTGTGAATTTCATTCTTAAGAAAAAGAACAAAAGTGATTGATTTTTATTTTTGATTGGTTTATGGTTCTGCATGAATTGGTCCTTGGTTTGATTGTTACCAAGTAAAACAACCTGGAATCATCTTAGTAGGCTTTTACCTCATTAGATTTGCTTTTAGGTAAATTTCCTTTTGATTTGCTTTTGAGTAAGTTTTTCATAGATTTTTATAAATTTTGAAATTGCTTTTGATTAGATTAGTTTTACATGCTTTATTAAATAGGAAAATACAAAACATCTCCTTTGCAAAGTTTGTTTTAGAGTAGCATTTGACGTTTTTGAAAGAGAGGAATTTTTCGTGCAAGTAATGAGTGGTCATGTTTTGTGCGCTTGAAAAGATGAAGAGATTGTTTCTTTGATTGTCTATTAAGAAAGTTGCTTTTATTAAAAGTTTGCATTCTCCAACTCTCTTAATTAGGGAATTCATTGAAAAAGAAAAGTAGCGTAAATCATCCTAGGTGCATCTTTTCAGTGGATTTGAGTCGAGTCTACACATCATCAGTTTCATCTCCACTACCTTTTGTCTTAAAGAAAAGCCATAAAATCAACGCTTAAAGTAAAATCAACTTAGAAATTTTTCTTTTACTAGGGCTCTGAAGCACCAATATAGATCAGGCTAGTGTCTTGGAGTAGGAGAATAATTAACTCTCCAAGACTACAAAACCAAACAAGTAGCTTATCTTGTGATAGGATAAATCCAGCTATTGCATTTATACTCTGGGAAAGCTCCTCTTAAAGGAGAAGCACGAGC